>PVIU01002442.1:0-172500 GCA_004026605.1 Ondatra zibethicus | reverse complement strand
GTGTGAGTGTGTGTGTGTGTGTGAGTGTGTGTGTGTGTGTGTGTGTGTGAGTGTGTGTGTGTGTACATGGATGCAGGTACCTGCAGAGGTCAGAAGAGTGCATTGGATCCCTTGGAGCGAAGTGACAGGGTTTGTGAGCCACCTGACATGGGTCTTGGGAACCAAATGCTGGTCACCTGCAAGAACAATAAATGCTCTTAACCACTTGAGCCATCTTTCCAGCTGCTTAAGACAAGTTTTAATTAGAAAAGTATGTTCTGTCCAAGAGGTAAAAACAGGCTTTGTGTTTTTGGACACAAAAGACAAGATATTGTAGAAGGTTATTGCATCTGCTAGCTTCTTTTGTGTTGTTTCAGAAAAGACGGAAACAGTCAGTTTTGTATGCTTTAATTAAAAAAAGTAACATGCTATGTTTAATGTACCCTTAAAAAATAATCACAGCTCTAATTTACACAAAGGGACAGTTGTCGGGGATCATTTGTAAGAGAAAAGGGAAACAAATCTAACTTTATCACAAGAGGGTTAAGTAAATTATAGAACACTTATAGCATTGTTAAAAAAAAAAGATGATGCTTTGAATGTTTGCAATCTATTGTGAAGTAGAAAGTCAGCTCCAAACAATGCATTGTAAACTAAACAAGCAAACAAATAAAAATCAACCTTCGCTGCCCAGCACTCAGGAGGAAGAGCAGATCTCTGTGAGTTCTAGTCAGGGCTACATAAGGGAGACCTATGTAGCACGAATTCTGATTGTTCTTAATAATAAAACCCCAGAGTCAGATATAGGAGTTAATGCTGAAAGATCAGAGAAGCAGAGCAGCCAACCACTAGAGAGTTCTTATCTCTACCAATGCTGAGACCAAAGGGGCGATCCTATCTCTACAAATCCTCAGACTGCTGCTGTCTCTCCAAAACCACAGACTGCTTCTCAGACTGCATCCTCAGACTGTATCCTCAGACTGCTTCTCAGACTGCATCCTCAGACTGACTGCCTCAGACTGCACTGAGCTTCTGTCTCCTCCAGCCATATCACACCTGTCTCCACCGCCCTAGTGCTGGGATTAAAGGCATGTGATCCCAAGTGCTGGGATCACCTTTGTGTGAGCTCTCTTTCTCTTTTAGACAGATTCAGTCTCATATAGCACAGGATGGTCTTGAACTCACAGAGATCCATCTGCTTCTGTCTCCCGAGTGCTGGGATTAAAGGTGTATGCCACCACTGCCTGGCCTCTAAGGCTAACTAGTGGCTTAGCTCTGCACTCTGATCTTCAGGCAAGCTTTAGACTGAGGGACTGAGGAGATACTCAATGAGCAGAGTGCTTGCCATATTTGTGTGTGGACCTGAGTTTGGTCTCCAGCACCTGTGTAAGAGCTGGGATGTGCTGGTGTGCGTTTGCAGTCTCAGTGCTGGGGGTGAGGTCGGGGTTGTAGAAGGCAGAGACAAGTGGATCCCAGGGGCTCACTGGTCAGCCAGTCTACCCAAAACAGTGAGTTCCAGGTTCAATGAGAGACTATGTCGTAACAAAACCAAACAAAAATGGGAAGATAGAAGAAGACATCTGGCCTTCACGGGCACTTCTTTGAGTGCCACACACAAAGAAGAAAAATGCACTAGGCTGAGGCATATGAAATTGGTGGTATTTAATAATTTTTAACCTTAAAGTCATCAGTTTCTTATTATTTAATTTAATACATATAAATAAAAATGTGTGCATGTGTAAATATGTGTGTGGGCCCATATGTGAAAGGTATTCACAGGAAAAGTCTTACATCGGAACCTTGTGGTAGTTGTATTTCTAATTGGTGACTTATGGTGATTTATATTTTTATTGAACCACATTTATTCTTAACTGTATTTTCTAAAATCCAAGCATTCCTACAAAAAATATTCCCTTAGAAAGACATTCCTTTTGTATAATATTAACTTCCTCCATCCCAGTGTAGTTTGTTTGATTAATTGTTTGTGTTTAAAAGGCCTAAAGAGCCAGGCTTGGGCTGCTAGTTACTCAGGAGGCTGAGGCAGGAGAATTGCTTCAAGTGATAGGCTAACCTGGGCTATAGAGTGAGGCAGTATCTCAGTGGCAGGAGAGTTGCCTAGCAGGACGGTGGCCTAACATATGTGAGCCCCTAGTTTCAAATAAAATAACTTAATAAATGATGTAAGTTTGATGGCAAGGAGAATATGGGAGGCGTGTTCTGCTCTCTCTGTGCCTTTAGTGCCTGGGCTGGTTTTTACTCCGTAATGACTGTTCAGAACATTTTGCTGACGTACCCAGCTTTTCAAAGCCCGCCACAACAGATGAACATTCTCCATGAGCCCTACTGCCAGGGCTTCAGGCCAGCTGTGTCCCTAATCCGTCCCCGTCCCAGATTTGAGCATGGGTCAGACTCCAACTGTCCCCCCTCCCTCTTCCTTCCAATCTCATCTCTTTCAGGTCACTGGTGGCCTCATCTCCCCGCCCTGACTCTCCCCACTGGTCATCACCTAATTTCACTATCTCATTTCACCCTGTTTCATGCAGCTGGTGTTATGTGTTTGCTGGCGCTCAGTTTGCAATGGGGAAGGATTAAGACCCTTTCACGCTGGTTTTTTTTTTTTTTAAATCTCAGAGTTCTTGACCGCTCCTGGGGCTAACTGACAGCTAGCGGGGTCTATATTCCCTAGAAAGGAGCAGGGCTGTAATGGAGGTAGTGATGGGGCTCAGCTGGCAGATGGGATAGAGATGGTCCTGAGGGACCCTATCCTGGGCCTTGGAGCATGGTACAGCCACCGCCCAGATGTGAGCATGGAGCCAAAAGTGTTTCTGCCTAGGAAATTAGCCTCAGAGATGGTGCTTGGGACCTTTACCCTTGGTACCCAGTGGGAGCTTCTGCAGGGTGAGCTGGGACTGGATGTCTGGTTCAGCAGATGGGCCCAGGAGTAAGGCTAGTTTCTTTGTCTTCTGAGTGGATGCTATTTATATCCCTAGTCCTCATTATTGGTTGAGCTCAGCCATACTCAGAGATCAGACACATAACAGGCGATGAAGTATAATAACAAGAAAATCTCTGGTGCAGATGCACGTCACAGACACTTTCATCTCCAGGCTAAGAATGAAAAGCCAGCATTGGAATTCGTGGTTTAGAGATTTTTTTTCTTCCTTTCTTCCTTTTTTTTTCCTGCTTTTTTTTTGAGACAGGGTTTTGCTGTGTAGCCCTGGCTGTCCTGGAACTCCCTCTGTAGACCAGGCTGGCCTTGAACTCACAGAGATCTGCCTGCCTCTGCCTCACAAATGCTGGGATTAAAGACATGCACCACCCACCACTTAGAGATTTTAAAATTTAGACCAACAGATTTTGGTGTGGGTTTACACAACACTCAGAATCTAGGAGTGATTTACATCTGCCTTGCTTCTGTAGCCTAAGACCTATACGTCTTTTCAGGGTGATGGTTACTAAACACTACGAATACTATAAGCATCCTTAAATGTGATGTGCCATTGGCTAGCATATAGAGCCTTTAGTGTCACAAGTGTGAATTTCCTGGATAACGTGGTAGGAGAGGAAATGATCTGTCTGGTGGTGGATTTTCAGTATCCATCCTTCATGGTACCAGATTTCCCTGTCTGGGAGGTAGAGGAAGGCTTTGAGGCTCAGAAGTGGGAGCCCTGGAACTTTCCAATCAAAAGCACAGCTGAACCTGGAGGGCTCAAAGCAGGGAACCAAGGTATGTAAAAATGGGTGCTCCCTGGTCCAGACCACTTAAACTGTTTAGGTCCTTTATTAATAAAACGAGGACAGTCCATTCACTGGTTCAATAAATATTTAATATGCCTGCATTACTCTGTGCAATAAACAAGAAGGACAAGTCCCCGTCCTCTCCAGCTTGCAGTCTTCTGGATCCAGTTTGAGAGAGTCAACCAGTCTTCAGTAGATAGGAGGTAGGCTGCAGGAGTAAATGCTATGAAAAGCGCCGTGATTAAAACAGAGAAAGGAAGCCAGGCAGCAGTGGTTTGCGCACGTCTTTAATCCCAGCGCTCAGGAGGCAGAGGCAGGTGGACCTCTGAGTTCGAGGTCAGCCTGGTCTACACAGTGAATTCCAGGACAGCCAGGATTACATAGAGAAACCCTGTCTCCAAGAAAACTAAAAAAACCAAAACCAAAACTGAAACCAAAACCAGAGGAAGGCTGTGTGAATGGGTTGTTTTAGGTAGTCAGGTGGTTCTCAAGGGTTTTATGACTTAGACTGCAGAAATGAGCTCAGACTGGACTGCAGCTGAGTGTCTATCTGCCTGCCATGTGCTGCTTAGTATTTTCGTCTCTAAGTAGTAGCATAATTAACACTTAGCTGAGATCTTACTATGTTCTATACATAGTTTGAGTCCTGTACATAGTTTAACCAGTTAATTGATTAATAAAGTGTTACAATAACTATGAGGCGGGACTGTTGTCATCCCTCTTTTTAAAGATTTATTTATTATGTGTACAGCATTCCTTCCATGTGTGCCCGCATGCCAGAAGGGGGCGCCAGACCTCATTACAGATGGTTGTGAGCCACCATGTGGTTGCTGGGAATTGAACTCAGGACCTCTGGAAGAGCAGCCAGTGCTCTTAACCACTGAGCCATCTCTCCAGCCCCATCCCTCTTCTTTTTATGAGACAGAGTCTCATGTAGCTCAGGCTGGCCTCAAACTTACTGTGCAGTGGAGGCTAGCCTTGGATTTGCGTTACTCCTGCTGTCACTTCCCAAGCGCTAGGGTGACAGGCATGTGCCACCACTCCCAGCCTTTATTCTGTTTTGATGGGTTCGGAAACCAGGCACAAAGAAGGTCAGACAATGAGGGAGGGCTGAGCCTAAGCACTGAACATAAGCAGTCTGAGTCCAGAGGCTGAGCTCAGACTGTGAACCGGCTTTGATTCTCCAGCAGTAGGCCATCTAGCTGGCGTGTGCAGGCTCTCAGGTCACATTGCCTGGTTTCTGATCTCGGCAGGGCTAAGCCTTTCTGCTTTGGTTTCCTCATCTCCGAAATGAAATAGCAGGACCTGTCTTATCTTCTAAGTATGTGCCGACAACAGAACCCTCTTTCTGCCTGTGGGGAGGCAGCCCTGTTCAGACATCAGCGTGGCGGGAAGTAGAAGGGTCAAGCAGCCTCTGAAACTTCTAGAGAGAAAATACACTGGTGTGCACTTCTCAGGGCAACCCGGAATTCATCTGGAGGCCAGACCGTGGAAGCTAGATTTTGAAAAATAATTTTGTGGATGCCAGGCAGAAATAGGAGAATCTTAAATGAAGACAGAAGATAGGTGAGCTCTTGGAGTGGTCTCAGCACTTTTAGGTCTTGCATAGCTGCCAGGAGAGGTGAAGTTACTGAATGTCAGGGTTGGAAGGGAGCCTAGAGACAGAGAGTCAAGGTAGTAGATAGGTAAACTGAGGCTCAGAGAAGCGGAGTGACTTACCTGAAGTTACTAAAGGCATGGGGGTGGGGCGTTCTTTTGGGGTAGCCTGATCAGCTCAGCAGCATCTATGTGAATTCTGCTTTCCCTTAGGCCCCCAGATCGCAGCTTCTTCCCGGGCCCTCCATGGGTGGAAAGGTCTCACCTGCGTTCTGGCCACTAGTTGCCCCATTCTCCACACGGGTTCTTTTGAAGCCCAGAAGCCGGGGTCTCCAGCTCTAGACCGGGTTCGATTTGCGCGTGCGCACAGCAACCAGACCCTTGCTCCCCCCCCCCCCCCGCTTCTCTTTTTTTTTCCTTCCCCCCTCCCCTCTCCTTACCTCTCTAAGGGAGGGGGCGGTAAGACGCGGGAGCCCGAACAGGGCCTCAGCCAATGCGCTGGCGGGCCGCGGGCCCGGCCCCCTCCTTCCCTCCCGCGCGGCCCAATAAGAATTTACTACAATGTTGTGGCGAGCCGGGGGGGGAGGGGCGCGGGCGGGCCGCGGGCCGCGCCGGCCTCCGCTCGCCGAGGAAAGGCGGGAGGGCGCGCGCCGGGGCTGCCAGCTCGCTCTCTCCCTCGCTCACTCGCTCGCTCGCTCGCTCCCTCCCTCGGCCGGCGGGTTTAGTCAGCCCGCCTGCAGCCGGCGAGCCGCAGAGGGCCGGAGCCTCGGACGCCGCCGCCGCCTCCTGCCATTGTTCGTCGGGCTGAAGCTGCGGCTGGCGCGGGAGCCGCGGCCGGGAGCCACTGGTGAGGCGAGGCGCGCGCGCGAGGGAGCGCGAGGCGAGCCGGTGGGGGGCGCGGCGCTGGCCCCGAGGGGACGGTCCGGGCGGCCGCGGCGCCGCCGCAGCCTTTGTCTCCAGCCCCCCCCTGCAGGCCCGGGAGCCGGGGCGCGGGCTCACACGGGGAGCCGGGGGGCTAGAGGCAGGGACGCGGCCTGAGGAGCCGGTGGGAGGGGGGCGGCGGCGGCCGGGGCGCTTCTGTGGAGATCGCGGAGAGGAGGGTGCGCACCGGGCCTCGCGTCTCAAAGTTCAGCCTTGGGTGTCTTCCCGCGGAGGGGTCCTCGGCCCGTGCCGACCTGCCAGTCACCGCGCGGTGGGCGGGAGCCCCGGCAGGAAACCAGGTGGGCAGCGGTGCGAAGGTGCTGGTGCCGCCGCGGACCGGGAAGCTGGGCAGACGAGTCAGGCGGCATCCGAGGGCGCGGGGCGCTTCGCAGCGGTCCCAGGCCTCCCAAAAATCCCCTCCGATCCCAGAGCCCGCCGGATCCGGTGTCTTGCTTCGTGATCTTCGGGGGTCCCAGCGAGCCAAGGGTTAAAGCTATTCTCTCAGCTCCGTGACCTCCTTTTTCAGTTCGCGCATCTGTCGGCTTGGAAAACGTTCCCCGGCTTGCTGGGCTGCCTGTACCTGTGGCGATTCTGGAGCTGGGCTCGCCCTCTGACTTCATCTCCAGGTGGATCCTCCTGGAGGGAGCTTCTGCCCAAACAGGGTCTTCCTTCCCGGGGACGTGCCTTCTCTGCAGAGAGGAAGCGGTCTTACCTGGAACAAATCGCTGGCGGGCTGCTTTGGGGTCACACGGCAGCGACTGTTGTCCTGTTGGTCCGTGAACTGTACCCTACCATACATAAATGACTAGCCTGTGGAGACTTGGGGTTTTTGTTTGATTGTTTTGTTGGTTTGTTTTTGTGTTTTTCAGAGATGCTGAGAGGTTTTTTGTTCTTTTAATTTTAGTAGTCTGGGTGATTTCACAGCTACTATTTTGTTCCTTCTGTTTTTAGGGAAAATTGCAAGAAATGGTTCTGTTTGTGTCCTGAGGGCTATTACAGTGGATCTGCGCTCTCTTGGGGACCCACTGTACTCCATGCGGTTGCTCATGACTGTTCTCCCTGTTCTTACTCTGGTAGAAAGATTGCAGTTGGTTTGACCCTTTTAATGAAGCAGGATAGACACACCCTTTATGTAATTCTTCTCATCTTAATTTTGCTCTTTTTTGAAGAAGTTTTTACTCTTCACTTTCCTTACCTTTTTCTTTTTTCCCTTTTTGTTTTTTGAGACGGGTTTCTCTGTGTAGCTCTGGCTGTCCTGGAACTCGCTCTGTAGGCCACGCTGGCCTCCAACTTAGAGAGACCACCTGCCTCTTCCTCCTGAGTGCTGGACTTAAAGGCATTTGACACTGTAGCTGGTCACTTTTCTTATGATTAAGATAGCTATTGTTCAGATGCCTGGGGATGGAAGTACTGCATATCTTTGCCATTTTAAAAAGTAAAGCCAATGTTGACCCCAGGCTCAGCATAGTAATCTGATTTTTCTACTTAATGAAACCATACTCCACGCCCCCCCCAACTGTATAAGTGCAGGTTTGGAAAAAAAATACTTAAAATCTTTAGACCTCACTAAAATTCTTTCAGCATTATACCAGTGTTTTACATCAAATAGGTACATTTTTGTGTTCAGCTTGAGTTTAAATTTTTCATTGGTCTTTTTAAATTTTATTTTTTTCAGAGCTGAGGACCTAGGCAGTAAGCTAAATTTCCAGCTTCTACTTTTCTTAAAAATTTATGTGTATGGCTGTTTTGGCTGCATGTACGTATATGCAAGTACATGCCTGTTGCTTGTGGAGGCTAGAAGAAGGCATCAAATCCCTTGGAACTGGAGTTACAGTTGTGAGCCACTGGGTGCTGGAAATTGAACCCAGGTCCTTTTCAAGAGCAGCCAGAGCTCTTAACTACTAGCTACCTCTCTAACTTCCTTCCTTCCTTCCTTCCTTCCTTCCTTCCTTCCTTCCTTCCTTCCTTCTTTCCTTCTTTCCTTCCTTCCTTCAGTCTTGCTATATAACTCAGTCTAGCCTCAAATTCAGGATCCTTCTGCCTCAGCTTCCCAGTGCTGGGATTATGAAAATGTGTGTGTGTCATCACACCTAGCTCAACTCTAACAAAATTGAAAAGTACGTATCCAGCGTTCCATCATCTCATCCCTTAGTTCATGGTTGCTCAGTGTGTATAGCTGTCTTGAAACAGGGTATGGTTGCATAGTTTAGGCTGATCTCAAACTCAGTGTGTTGCCCATAGTGGCCTTAATTGCTGATCCTTGGCCTCAGCCTCTTTAATAGGATTAAAGGCAGAGGCCTCTACACTGAGAGGTTTATAGTCTTCAAAATTATTTTATGTCTGTGGATATTTTGCCTGGTGTACCTGTGTATGCCTGGTGTTTTTGGAGGTCAGAAGAGGGGGTGTCGGGTCCCCTGGAACTAGAGTTACAAATGGTTGTTAGCCATCATGTAGGTTCTGGGTCTTGAACTCATGTCCTCTGCAGGAGCAACAAGTGCTCTTAACTACTGAGCCATCTCACCAGTCCGGGAGTTTATGATCTTTATTTCAAACAAATTCATACTCTTAAGTGCACACTTAAGATGCCATTTATTTTGCCTTCCTCCTGTTCCTAAGAAAGCTTCAGAGTTCAAAATTGTTTGGGAGGGACCCTGTCCTAAAAGCCACGAGATTCTTGAATTTTCTGCAAGTGCTTTTAATATGCTTGCCATTAGATTGTGATATTCTTCTGCCTATAGATTTTGGTGGGATTGGTAGAGTTCCCATTACTTTTTGAATATGCAAAATTGGTGATCATGACCTGATTTCATAGCTCTGGAACATCAGTGGCCATCAGGGCCTGAATTTGGTTCTGAAGTCAAGAGTAGCATATGTTTAGACCGCAGTCTGTTTCCTTGTTACCTAAGAAGCAGGCTGGTGCCCACTGCGGTGCTGCCAGTGTATTTTTCCAAGAGTTACTGGGTTTGCAATGAGTCAAATGTGTATTCAGAAGTGGATTCATCGCTACCTCTCAAGGAGTTGTTTTTTTCTCCAATTGCTTGGGCACAACATCACTTACCTTATTTTGTTTGTGAGCTAAGCAATAATAATTTCAATTACTCTTTTCTTATGAACAGCTTCGCTTTTTTCTCTGAATAAAATCTGCAAAGGTGAATTTTTTTTACAAGGATTTTCCCCGTATTGATCAATTACAGGCATTATTTTTAAAAGAACCCAGAATTACTAGATGGCTGTTGCTGCGTTCATGGTAGCTTTCAGCTAGCAGGAAAGCTGGATGCCAAATCTATGTGTAGCTTTTTTGTTGTCAGTTATAGTTCTTGATGTGTCACTACACTGTGTGCTCTTTTTCTGAGCGAGTTCATGGTGTGTCAGGTAAAATGCAGTGTAACCAATACTCTGGAGAGCACACTGAGTTGGATTAGCACTTTGGTTTCCTCTGCTGCTATGTAATGAGTGCACAGTGAGAAGGATAAAGGAAGAACTACAGCAGCGAGTAATAGAGGCCTTGGGGAGGAGAACGCGCGTGATGATCTCATCCAGAACAATCTTGCTGATCCTTCAAATACCAGTTTTAGGAAAGTGTAGTAGGAGAATCAGATTATGATTATGTTTGTTTTCACTTATTTTTCTGAGTTTTTTGTTTTTTGAGACAGGGTTCTTCTGTGTGTAGTCTTGACTGTCCTGGAACTAGCTCTGTAGACCAGGGTGGCCTCGAATTCACAGAGATCCACCTGCCTTTGCCTCCCAAGTGCTGTGATTAAAGGCGTGCACCACCACCACTTGATTTGAATTATTTTTATTTAAATAAGATTTCAAACATCTTGAAGTGTTTAGAAAAATAGGTAATTATTTGAGAATAAGAAAAATACCGTGTGACTCGTATAATGCCAAGGATGGCTTGAGAGGACTTTAATATCTCTAACTCATTTGTTATCAGCATCTCCCAAAGTAACTAAAAGTAAATATGCAGCCTGAATGGAGAAACTGGAGTGTGATGTGCAAATATTCCCTTTCTCTTTTCAGTCAGAGTGTTCCCTTTGATGTTCTTTCATTATAGAAATTCTAGCATCATGTTCACCCTACTACACTGAAATTTTTATTTTTATTTTATATGTAAGTAAATATGTGTACTATATGTGTGCCTGGTGCCCACCAGGGCCAGAAGAGGCATTGGATCCCCTGGACCTGGAGTAACGTGTTGTGTGCTGCCTTATGGGTCCTGGGAACCAAACCAGAGTCCACTGTAAGAACAGTCAGTGCTTTTAACCACTGAGCCATCTCTCCAGCCCCTCATTTTTCTATTTTTTATTCCACTATTTCGCTCATGAAAATCAGTTCTGTTTTTTTCAATTGTCTCTTTATTCTCTCCAAGATAAATCCATGTGGATTAAATTAAACTTTGATTGTTTATTGGGCTCTCATTCTTTACCTTCCATGGCTATGGATTCTTTGAGTTCCTTCCTTTCAGTTAATCTAGGCTCTCACCAGTCATTCTTGATTCCCAGTGTGATCACTGCCTATAAAGATTAAAATTGTTTTTTGGCTATGTGACTTGGAGCTTAGATATGGTTACAGTAATCTTGGCAGAGTGAATTTGAAGGGGAAAGATTGTTTGATGAAATGGGTAAGAACTATGACCATGAATTTATATTGATAAAATAGATTGGAAAAAGATCAGTAGCCTCTTTATACTTTACTCTCTCTACTATGGCGTTTGTGTGGGTTCTGAGGATCCAAACTAAGGATGTTATGCTTATGGTGAGGGCTTTAACCAGGGAGCCATCTCCCAAGCCCTGCAGCATTTGCTTATGTGCCAGATATGTCCTATAAGACTAGTACTTGCCATGAAATCTTAAAGGTGTGTTTGAGTATATCACTTCATAAAGAAATACTATTTTGACTTGTGCGTCAAGTTTGTGTTTCACTTTTTTTATTTTTTGTTTTTTAAGACATGTTTTCTCTGTAAGTATATGTTTTAATTTGCCTGTTTGAAGTGCTACGTGTATTCATTCACATGAAGGGTATTTCACCTTGGTAATGCACTAGGGTACATGTTGTTGATATTCACCCCCTACTACTACCTTAGTTTTTAGCCATATGGACTCACAGGCAGAACTGTCAAGGGCTCCAAGGATTTAAGCCCTCAAATTTTAACTGGCAACCATTTCGGCATGCAAGAGGGACACATGAAGGCAGCCTTACAGTGAAGGCTTTCTCTTTCGTTTTTCCCTTCCTTTCTACCACCCACTTGCTGTTTCTTGCCCATTTTCTTTTAAAGAAAATGATTCAGAGAATTGATACTGTTGCTAGCTTACTACCTGCAGAGTCCTGCCAATCCTGATAGTATTATGTAATTACACAAATCCTTTTTTCATAGTGTCATATGATATTGTATATATGCCCTCCCACACATGTGTCTTTAGAGTAATTTTTTTCCATCTGGTATTGGAATGAGCTCTTTGTTAGGTTATTTTTAAATCTTCCAGCTTTCTTGGCATCCTCAACACTCAGAATAACACAATTGCTCTGGGAGGCGAGAACATCCACATAGTCTATTAGTAGCTTTTTCGGTGGAAATGGAAGCAGTATTTTATTTTTAAAATCATAACCCTGTGTTCCTTACAGGCAAAACACACACATTTTATGTTTCCATAGTCTCTGGTAATTTTGTCAGGTAGAAAAAAGTCAGTTGTTACCAAGTAGATAAAGGAGAGGTACTTAGGGCAAGGCAATGATTCCAAAGCTATTTTAGTCTCTGAAGGTTTATTGGTGTTCTTTTGAGCTCTTGCAGCTTTTGCATATTTGCTAGATATGTCATATGATGCTGGTACTCACAGTAAGACAGTCAACTTTTAGAAAGCAAAGGGTTATCACTATTGCCCCTTCCTGTACCTCTCTCCCCCAGTGCAGATATGGTTCAGTGCATTAGCTAGACTTACAACATAGGGTACACAGTATGATGTGAATGTTAGGATAATTAGGATTTATGATCTGTGTTGTAATTCTGTTTTTAGATTTGTATTTCCTTCCTTCCTTCCTTCCTTCCTTCCTTCCTTCCTTCCTTCCTTCCTTCCTTCCTTCTTTCCTTCCTTCCTCTGTCCTTCTGTATGTTATCTTCTTGAAGTTGAAGAAGACAGGTACTTTATACTCCCAAAACATTTTAGTATACATTTCTGAAGAATAAAGCTATTACCTTACATAAGCATAACCCATGGTTATATACCTAAGACAGTAACAGTATTCCACAATATCAGTCAATACCTAGCCCAAATTTAGATGTCCCCAGTTAGATTTAAAAAAAATTATTTATTGGTGGTGTGCATATCTATGATGCGTATGTGTGGGTGCGTGTACAGAGGCCAGAAGACAGCTCTGTGACGTCAGTTCTCTCCCTTTTCCATCTTCTGTAGTTTCCAGGGATTGAATTCTGGTTGCCAGACTTGCATGTAAGTGCCTTTACCCACTGAGTCATTTCAGCAGCCCTTGTTAGATTTTTAAATGTAAATATTTGATCATATCTCCCTCATTTCCTTTAATCTAGAACAGTACTTACCTCTCCCCCCAACTTGTCATTAACTTTGGTAAGTCCCGGTGCCAGCTGATTGTAGAATGTTCTATTCTGAATTTGCCTGATTGTTCCCTTAAGGTTTTGTTTAATTTGTTCTTCTATTTGCTTTGTTTCCTATAAACTATAAATTTGTCTCTGTAGCTTTGATTAGACGTAGGTTAAACATTTTTGGCAAGACTTCTGCATGATGTTGTGTTCTTTGTTTTGAATCATATCAGGAAGTTCAGAATGTCAGGCTGTTCCACAATTAGTGCTGCTAATCTGGCCACCTGGTTAAAGTGGTAACCACTGTGTAGTGGTGTACGCTTTAGTATTTGTGGAGAAACTTTGACATTGTAAATATCTTGTTCCCAATTACCTGTTCCCATTGGTTTTGGGCATCTATGGATCTATGGGCATATGGGTTTACATATGTTGTTAGCTCTTGGAAATGAATCTGGAGGATTTAAATTAGGAAAGAAAAGAAAGAAAATGAGCTCCTTTTGCTGTTCAAGTACACGGGTTTCCCTGTTCAAATCTGATTTCTTGTATCCCCCTCCCCCGATTTGTTCCTAAAATTAGGCTTAGAGGATTATATTTTATTTGGAGTAGAACATAAACACTGGGGTTCCTAACATGTGGCCTAAGTGTTCTCAAGATGTGTCATGAGGGTGTCTTTTTCTCTGAAGCTGGGTTTCCAGGTGGTTGTGTCTGACAAGGACACTGGGAGTTAAACTCAGTGCTCTTAACCACTGAGATATCTGTCTAGCCCCTAGGCGTATTGTTCTTGATTTTTGTTATTTTTTGTGTGTGCATGGTGCTGAAGATCAAACCTCTAGCATCTTCTGCATGCTAGACAAGCAGTCCACCTTTGAGGTACATCCCAAGTCCTTGATGTTTTGAGACAGGGCTATGTAGCCCAGGCTGGTCTTGACCTGTGGTCCTCCTGTCCATCACCCTGAGTGCTAAGATTGTAGGGGAACACCACACCTTGCTTATAGGTTACATTTTAGTGAGAGGGTACAGATAAATATGTAAGTTGGCGATAAGAAACAAGACATTGGATTTTACTGAGGAATGGGAAAAGCAGAGTAAGAGAACAAAGAGTGAGGTGGGGGGGTTAATATTTTAGATCATAGAGGTCAGAGATAACCTTTCTGAGAAGGTGACATTTTAGCAAAATTCTGAATGAAGTAAGGGGCATCTGGAGGACAAGCAGTGTAGGCAAGGTTTAAGTATGAAAAGGATTAAGCTTATTTGGTGTGGTTTTTGCAGTTTTATTTATTACTGTGTATGCATATATGTATATGGACATAAACACTAGCAAATGCATGGTGTGGGTGGAGAGGTCAGCTTCTTTCTACCGTGGGTTCCCGTGGTCAAGCTCAGGTTATCAGGTGGAGTCATCCCACTTCCCTTGTTTGGCGTGTTTGAGAAACATTAAGTTAGTGTGCACAATGAGTCAGAATGATGTAGGGTCAGCGTCGAGTTCAGATGTCATTAGGTAGAAAGGGTAAGCCTTTCAGTTCCTGGTATTAATGTCTTTGCATGTTAACGTGAGCAGGGTTCTTGGAAGGATTTTGAGAAGAGGAATGGTGTACTCATTCGTTCATGGCATATTAATTATCCATGATGAGCAGGATCCTGTGAATATATGTGATCATAAAAGAATGCAGAGGATATGATCCTGCCCTAAAGGAGTTTAATGATCTGGTCTGAGTAGGACTGATTGGGCACCTACACAGAGGAGTGGGTGTGGCACATACATACTTACGGAAAAAGCAGAGTCAACCTGTGCTAACATTCTCGCTCTTCTCTGGCCCAACACATCCCCAGCCGGATTCACTGGGGCCTATTTAGTATGCCCCTTCATTGATTACTTAGTGTGGTCCAGGCTCTATGCTGGGTGCTTTGTAGATACAATGTAGATGTTAAAGAATATGGGCTTTGGGGTGGAATGCTTCATTTTAAATTCTAGTTGTATCAGTCTTTAAGTAGCGGCCATGGACAAGTCAATTCGTATCTGTAACATTTTATTCATTCTATAATATGGGGATATTCTATACCTTTAATGTTGTTATGATTAAATGAGCTAAAGGTAGGATGTTAAGTATATGAGTGTTTACATTTTTGAGGTGCTGACACATGCTAGGCAAGCACCCTACTGTGAACCATGTCCTTAGTCCTGTGTGATGTTCTTAGAGTCATTCTGACATCAGATGCTGGTCAACATGATTCTCACAGGTCATTGGAGTGTTAGTAATCCTACTTTACATTTTAGGTAACAAGTTAAAAGTTAAGTGACTTGCTTAAAATTTCACAATTGGAAATTGGCTTCAAGAGGGAAGTCTTACTAGGACCCTTTTGCTTGCTCAGCATGTCCATGAGCAAGTGAGGGATAGGAGATTTGGATATAAACCTCCTGTCAAAATTGATGAGTTCTTAGTAATTGCTATCTTATGAAAGTTCTTTTCTTTGCTTGTATTTCTTGTGTAAAGTGAGGATGACATCCTTATTTCAGGTAATACACGTGTAGTATGTGCCCATCACATGGAGATATTAAATAAATGCTACTTCTCTTTTCCCTTTGATAAACTACAGCCTCATGGACATGATGGGGAATAAGCTCTGTTTTTGGTTTTGTTTTGTTTTTTTAATAGCTGCCTTTCCTTCCCTCCCTTGCTCCTATTTCTATCCTTGCTTCTCTCCCTGCCTTTCTCCCTCCTTCCCTCCTTCCCTTTTTTCTGCCAGAGTTTCATGTACCCCCAGACTGGCCTTGAAACTTGCTATGTAGTTGAGGGTGACTTTGAACTCCACATCTCTTTCCTTCATCTCTCAAGTGCTGGGATTGCAGGTGTTTGCCATCATTCTAGGCTCATATATATGTATGTATGTGTGTGTGTGTGTGTGTGTATATGTGTGTGTTTGTATGTATGTATATACACACATATATGCACACATACATCTGCATGTTTGCTCGCCAGAAGAGGGCACCAGATCTCATTATAGATGGTTGTGAGCCACCATGTGGTTGTTGGGAATTGAACTCAGGACCTCTGGAAGAGCAGTCAATGTTCTTAATCTCTGAGCAATCTCTCCAGTCCCCTCTTTTAAATATTTTTGGTTAGTTTATTGTTACTGTAGTTGTGTGTGTGTGTACATGTGTATGATGTCTGCATGGGTGGAGACCAGAAGCAAGCTTTGTGTCATCAGTTCTCTTTCCATCTTTATATGGGTTCTGGGATTGAACCCAGGTTTCAGGCTTGTGTAGAATCTTTACCCATTGAGCCAGCTCAGTTTTACATTTTACTTGTACCTGTTTCTACTGAAATTGGATATCTGTCTGTATAATTACTATATGTAAGTATATAATACAGTTATATAAAAAGCATTAGGTTTTGTCTAGTGTTGGTCTTTGGTTTTGATTTAGACTCATACTGAAATTTTTAAGCTCTCTTTTGAGTGTTAGCCTGTGCGTGAGTGTTCTAAAGACCCATTTCACAGCAAGTCTGGCTTCATAGCTTCATTTCCGAGTTGGTAGGACACAGTTATGTGGTTGGTGTCTCCATTGTTGCTTTTATCTTTTGAAGCAGATGTGAAAGTAAACATACACACTTGAAAAACAGGAAGGGGTTTGCTCTGGGAGGGTGTTTTTCACGGCAGCTTTTACTCAAGCCACATAATCTTAAGAGTCTCGAATCTGTTAGAAAAGATACGGTATCTCATTTTTTAAAAGTAAATATTTAAAGAAAATGCAGTTTAATCAAGTCACGAACGTACATATACTTTTGCTTTTTACACATTTTGGAGAAGTAGTTAATGTTCCTGTTTTAAGCTGTAACAGAGAACTGAGATGATTTTTCTTCATAGTCCCGAGTATCAGCCTCAGGGCCTCTTCTGCTAGCAAGACCCCTGGCTCTCTGCCCCTGAGCTATGCTCCTGCCCCCAATTATGTTAGAACCACCCTAATCCTAGGTTCTCTTTCTTTTTGGAGGAACTTTCAACAAGGAAATGTGGATTTTTTTAGGATATCTGTTCTGGTGATATTGTACTTGAGCTTAAAGTACAATATTTTTCTACTCTGGGTCTTTGTTCCTAACATAGGGAATATCATATTGAATGTTAGCTATAAATCAGGAACTGATATCAGTCCACAGAGAAGTTGTTTTTGGCCGGGCAGTGGTGACGCACACCTTTAATCACAGCACTTGGGAGGCAGAGGCAGGCGGATCTCTGTGAGTTCAAGACCAGCCTGGACTACAGAGCTAGTTCCAGGACAGGCTCCAAAGCCACAGAAAAACCGTGTCTTGAAAAAAACCTAAAAAAAAAAAAAAAAAAGAATTTGTTTTTGTGTGTGTGTGGTGTGTGTTTCATGTGTGTATGTGTCCATGAGTGTGGAGGAGGTGTGTGTGGGGAGGGTGTTTGTGTACCTGTGTGGAGGCCCAAAGTTGACTTTGGGTTTCTTCTTTGATTACTCTCTATTTGTTGAGACAGAGCTGTTTGAACCCAGAGCTAGCCAGTTCCAGCTAGTTTAACTAGCCTGCTTGGGGATTCTTTATGTGTTGTGCTTAAATCACAGGTGGTCGTCACACCTGCCCTGCCTGCCTTTCTCACGGGTTCTTGGGATCTGAACTCAGGTCCCCATGCTTGCATAGCAAGCACTTTGTCCACTGAGCCAGCTCTCCAGTCCCACAAAGAATTTGCATTGCTTTGTTGAAAGTCTCCCTTTCCCTTTTCTTCTTTGTCTTCTCAGGACAACTCTTTCTGATACTTTCTACTGATAGTTCTTTGAGGATACATTTGTTGTTGTCTTGTTTTTTTTGAGACAGGGTCTCTATCTATCTTTGACTGTTTTGGAACTCACTGTATAGAACAGGCTGGCCTCAGACTCAAAGAGATCCACCTGCCTCTGCCTCCAGAGTGCTGGGATTAAAGGTGTGTTCACCATGCCTGGTCAGTATTTTGAGGGTAATGTGATGTTGGAGCTAGTAAGGATACAGGTTTTGGAGTCAGACATGAGTTTTCAGTAATGTTATGTTTTGATAGGGAAAAGAAAGTTTTCTACTGTACTAAATAAAACGAATCATCCAGACTTGGTTTTGAAAGAGTTTCTGCATGTAGGGCAGAGTAATTGGAGATCATAGTAAGGACTTTTGTTCCTAAAGATTCTCCTTCCCCTGGGGAGTTCCTTGCTGACCTCAGGGAGTGCAGCTTTCTCTTCCATTTTCTGTCTCAGTGGAGAGCCTTCTCTTAAAACTCATGTAGTCCACAGCTGAGACCCGCCTGGAACATTCTGTGCCCATCTTATAGGCTTAGACCTTAGAGATTTAACGGGGAAGCATGTGCAGTACTAGTATGGCTCTCTGTAATGTGGCTTAGAAGGAACACCCGCCCCACTTCAGGATGTGGTTGTGTTTGGGATATTTCCCTTTCGTGGCCTGCAACACATATCTGCTTTCTGGTGGAAAAACCATTTTCCCCTTCCCTCTTGTACACACCCTTTATCCTGTCTCCCCCACCCCCTCCCCTGATGCTCCTGTCCCAGTCTTCTGCATGCTGTAATTACAGGAATGTGCCACCGTACCTAACTGAGAGTTTTATATTCTGTGGAGTACATCTTTTTCAGACATATGATATCATTCTCTTACATTCTGTGGCTTGTCTTTTCACTCCTTTGATGGGAGCACACTCCACCCCCAAGCCAGGAATTGAATTCAGAACCTCAAACATGCCAGACAAGCACTTTATCCCTGTGCTAAATATCCCACCAAGTATATGTGTGTGTAAGGTCCCTTTTTACAGATAAGGGAGAATTTATATCTGCTGCAGTTTCCTAGCTCCTGTTTTTTTTTTTTATTTGTTTTTTGTTGGTTTGTTTACTTGTTCCCCTATACTGCCAGTCTTCGTATGCAGTGCTTTTAAAAAACCTTAAGGGTTTTCTTTAATTTTTTTAAAAACCACAAACCCTTACCTTTGCTATATAATGAATCACTTTCAACTTAGTGACTTAAAACCTTTTCATGATCGCAGTCAGAGCCATGAAGAAGCTTTATGAAATGGCTCATTTCTCCTGTGTGGCACAGGCAAGGGGCATCCATTTCAGTGGCTGACCTGAAGCTGGAGCATCCACCATGGCCTTACCCTTATATCTGGCGCCTTGCCTTGTGATTCTGACACTAGATAGGCAACTTCATTACATAGCTGTGATTAATTATACCATTGGTCACTGGCAATTAACCCAGTCTTCAGCTGTTTTCCTCTCTCAGGAGGTTGAGGGATAGGACTAAAAGTTGGTCCCTCTGTAAGCAGTCCTCATCCCAGGCTTTTCCAGGAGCCCCAACTGTCAGTTTTCCCTGTTGCATCGAAATGCCACTCACTACTGGTAATTGCAAGAATTTTAGGAGCCGGAAAAGAGAGCAAATGTGTATTTCTTCTTATATCACAGCACCACATTAGGTAACATGTAGCTTTATGGCTTTCATTCTCCCAACCTTTCTTTTATTTGTTCCAGTGCAAATTCTTTTAAATATCATAGGATATCAGTGTAGTTGACTGGCAGAGAAACATTGCTTGCATGCTTAAATGAGTGTAGGCTTCAGCTCTGATCAGCAGAACAAACAAATTAAGATGTTACTTTGGAACCATCCCTTTATTCCAGGGAATAATAATTTAAAAACTAACTTTAAAACTGAGAATATCATTCTATTTTTAAATCTTTATGTTTCTGTGTAATAGTTTGCTATCTAAAATGATTCTAACTAGTAATATTGTGAACTAAATTGACTCTGAGTGTGCTGTATTGTCCTTATGAAAGTGAAATCCCTCTCAATACTTAGTTGTCTGCTGAGAAACATATGCAGACAATATTTTGTTTTACTATTTTTTTTTTCCTTTTTTTGGCTTTTCGAGACAGGGTTTCTCTGTGTATCTTTGGCTGTCCTGGAACTTGCCTTGTAGACCAGGCTGGTCTCGAACTCACAGAGATCCGCCTGCCTCTGCCTCCTGAGTGCTGGGATTAAAGGCGTGTGCCACCACACCCAGCCAAACACTATTTTAGATACTGTGTATTTCTGAAGAGAATCTGAGACATAGTTCTCCCCTTTTTGTCATATTTGCACATACATGCACATGTGTGTATGTGTATATGTATATCCATCTATCCATCTCTCCCTCTCTCTATATATAAATATATATATATATATTGAGACAGGATATCGTGTTATTCAGGTTGACCTCAAACTTACTGTATAGCCAAGGATGACCTTGAGTTCTTCATCCACATGCTTCCACCTCCCAAGTGTTTCCACCATTCCTGACTTGCACTTTTACCACATTGGTAAAGGTGGTGTGTATATATCTTTAAGGATTTCTCTGTCACATAACAGAGTTCAGCTAATTTTTATTTATAACAATGACTAATATTTGCAGTTTAGAATTAAGAAAAGTTTATATATATGCTTTTATGTGTATAGGTGTTTTGCCTGTGTCTTAGTTGTTGTTCCGTTGCTGGGGTGAAACATCATAAAACAACTTATAAAATAAAGCATTTAATTAGGGACTTGTCTACAGTTTCAGAGGGTTGGTCTGTGATCATCATGGTCAGGAACTAGGTGGCAGGCTGCCAGGCATGGTGCTCGAGCAGTAGCTGAGAGCCCACATCTGATAGGAAAACTGCAGGCAGAGAAAGTGTGAGATTGGACCAGGCATGGGCTTTTGAAACCTCAGAGCCTACCCCCAGTGATACACCTCCTCTAACAAAACCACACCTACTCCACACTTCCTAATCCTTCCCAAACAGTTCTACTAACTAGGGACCATATATAAGCCTTTGGGATCTTTCTCATTTGAGCCACCACAGTCTGCATGTATGTGTTGGCACAGCATGCTTGCCTGGTTCAGGAAAGCCCAAAGAGGATGTCAGAGCCCTTGGAATAGAGCTGCAACTGTTGTGAGCTACTGTGTGTGTGCTACAAGCTGAACCTGGGTTCGCTGCAAGAACAAGTGTTCTTAACTGAGCTATCTCTCCAGTCCCTTAGTTCAGAGGTTTTAAGTTAGTGGTTTTTAAAGAAGCTGTGTCGCGGATCCATACACAGTACACACAAGGACAGAGATAAGATATTATCTTATCTCTGAAGGACAAAAGGAATTTTATAACTCTAATGAAGAAGGGTTTTGAGGGCCAGTAAAATATATTAGTTTTATGTATTTAATGTTTTGCTTTTGTTTAATTTAGAAAACAGTCTATATGTTATGAGTAATATTAGACTATAATGTGTGTTGACAGCCTAATATTTTCAAGTTTAATTGTTTTGTAAACGCCTTAGCCATGTTTGGCACAAAAACAAAATAAGTTTCCTTTCGGTGCTACAAAATCCTGTTGGCTTGCTGGATTAGATCAGCATCTAATAGATTTACCAGAACCACTGGAGTAGTGCCTTGGGCTGCTATTATTTTTGTGAGTCAGTGTCCCAATTGTAACAGGAGAATTAATAGTGTATGCTATGTAGTTCACCATTGAAGATCTGTTGATGTCTTTTGAAGATGGAAGTTTCTGTTTAACCCAGTCCTCTTTTTGGTTTTTCAAGACAGGGTTTCTCTGTAGCTTTGGAGCCTGTGCTGGAACTAACTAGCTCTTGTAGACGAGGCTGGCCTCGAACTCACAGAGATCTGCCTGCCTCTGCCTCCCAAGTGCTGGGATTAAAGGCGTGCGCCACCACTGCCTCGCTCTCATAATTCTTGTCTATGTTTAGCCACATGGCTTGGTACCTTTGCTCTCAGTAAGGCATTCTCATCTTGTTTCCTCTGTGTCTGACTTGTAACTGAATCTCTGCCATTCTGCTTCCCGGAATTCTCCTAATCTGGTCACCCACCTATACTCCATGCCTGGCTGCTGGCTAATCAGTGTTTTATTAAACCAATACATGTGACAGATCTTTACAGAGTACAAGAGCATTGTCCCACTTCTGTCTTTCAAGAAGATATTGTAAATGAATGTGAGAATAAAAATATCACCACACAGATTAGGATATTTGTTGACTTGTAAAATTTTATTCCTTTAATAAGTGTTTTTTGCCCTTTACTAATAGATGTAATGTTATTATGATAGAAAAGAACATATTGATTGACCTATTTCAATTTCTCATTCAAGACATGAATCTTGTATGTTTGTCCAATGTGGATATAATTTAAGATAATAAGGCATATGATGAAACTTTGGAATATTTGACATTTTAGACTCTGCTTCTTTTGGTCTATTGATGCCCATTGGATGATATTTTGTCTTATGCCTCTACTCTCAATATGTAACTTTAATCAGTAAAAATAAAATATGAATATAGGTAACTCATTTAACTCTCACACAGGACTGTTCTAAGGTTCATTGTCTTAAAACAACAGGTTTGACTTATTGAATATATTTATAAGACAAATGGAGTGTTAGCAAATACTTCAGGTATTTATGTTTTTAGCATGGAATGAAACTCAGTGAGAAGAGAGAGGTGGTGAGGCCCATATCCCAGCTAACAGACCCTGTCTGTAGAGTGAGTGTGCAGAGCGAGGTGGGCTGCATAAAGGGGCAAGGGAGAATGCCTCATTATTCGGGAGTGGGGATGGAGCAGCTGCGGCAATGCAGAAGGGAGGCCAAATTAATGGGTCAGTGTAACTTGAGATTCTTTGCTTAATTATGAATCTTAAGTAGGCTTCCTTAATCCCTTAAGGATGAATGGCTTTCTTCTTGTTAGATGCAACTGGGGAATTCTTCCAGTGTTTGAATGCCATTAAAAATAACAGTTACTGTAGCTATACAAAGAATACGGTGGGCATCTCAATGGTTAATTTAGGATATTTTATATTAATTTTTGCTAACTAGCTAATTTGTTTCAGTTTGTTAGTTCACTGAGTAGAATATATTTTGGTGGGCTACAAATCGAAACATTGTTTGTGGTTTACAAATGGAAATGTGTTTTTCATGGTTTTTTAGATAGTCCCAGATTCCTTGTAAGACATACTTGTGGTAATTGTCACATGTACTATTCATACTTTATTAGAAGTTATATTTACTGTATCTCAAATTATGTGGAAATTTTATTCCTCCGAGAAACTTAATACATCATCAGAAAACAAGACAAATAAATAAATAGTTCTTGAAAAGCTGCTGAGGACAGTACTGTCTGTCTTCCACTAAGTGATGAGAAACAGATTATTGACTCTCTGAAGCAATAAACTGATGGTAGCAAAAATGGATGTCATTTCTTAATGATTTAAGTTGACAATACCCCTTTATACTGTTTTTTTTTTTATATCCTTATTATGTGACAGTTAAGGAACAAAACCAGGTGTGGTTGCACCTGTAATCATAGCACTCCAGAGGCTGATATATGAGGACTGGAGTCAAGACCAGCCTGGGCTGTGCATCTAAGCTGTTTTTTTTTTTTTTTTTTTTTAAAAAAGAACATATGCAACATAAGGTATAATTTGGGAAATACTGCAACAGAAGAGAGCCTTACAAGCCCACATCCAGCTTAAACACTGGGGCATTACCTCAGTACTGTCCACACTGCTGGACCTTTTCTTAATGGTTCGGGTGTTTCCCTCTTAGAATTAATGGTTGCAAAGCACATATGTTTTATATTACTTTTTAAAAAAAATCTGATGCAGGAGGGTCACCAGATCCTAAGACTTTAAAGCCATCATGAGTAATATATTTAACTCCATCTCAAAAAAATTGCTATGTATTATTACATATGGACATATATGACAATAGAACCTTAAAAATATGTTATCTAAGAATCAGTGTGATGGATCAGTAGCTAAAGATGCTTGCCATCAAGCCCGAGACCTAAGTTCAATCCACATGGTAGAAAGGACCAGCCTCAACACGGTGTTCTCTTACCTCCACATGTGCACCATGGTGCTTGCACATTTATATGTATGTGTATACAAACACACAAGTAAGTGTAAGAAAATTACTATCTAGTTTTTCTTTTAAAAAATTACTCATTTTATGTATATGTATGTAGTATGCTTGAGTGTATGCCTGCCTATCGTGTACATGCAGGTGCCCTCAGAGCCTACAAGTGGCCATCAGATCCCCAGAAACGAGTTACAGGCAGTTGTGAGTGGCCCAGTGTAGGTGCTGAGAATCAAACCCAGCTCCTCTGGAAGAGTAGCCATTGCTCTTAACTGCTGAGCTGTCTTTCCAATCCGCCGTACATGACTTTTTGCATCTGTGCCGTGCTTGCATGCATATGCCTGTGTGTGTTTTCTCTAAGGTGATGCTTAGACTAGTTGTGTCACAGAGTGTGTGCTCAGCCTTACTAGATCATTTGAGAATGGTACTAAGTATTAGTTCTCTATTTGGTACTCAGAACAACTCACACCATCAGCGGTTCAATACAGCAACTGGCTCAGAGATGTCATGTATCCAAGCAACCACATAAGTAGCAAGTGGCTGAGCAACTTTAGATACATGTTTGTTTTTGTAAGTTTTTTTGCCTTTTTAAGTGTGATTTGGCGTTAGAAAAAAGTGTAACTGGGGTGCTTTTTACTGAGCATATTTGAGTCATAGATCTATTTTAGAGAGCAAACTCTATGTGAATATTAATAAGAAAAACGCTTTCTTGGAAGCATGAAGAAAGCTCTAGTCTTCGAAAATTACACTTTATGAACCTTAACATATGGCGCCACTTCTGAAGGTCCCAAGATGGATGCTCACATCCAGACAGCCATATGTGCTCTAGGCAAGAAGACCTTAGGGGATAGGGTAGAAGGCCAAAGGGCAGTGACTTCCATTTATATCCTACTGGCTGCTTCTGTCATTAAGGACAGCCTTTTAGTGGGCAAGGTTCTGCTTTTAATTATATGGATAGGCATCTCACATTTTCTGCACAATTATTGCAAGGCTAAGTGAAGAAATAACTCTCTTCAGTTTGCTCTGGATGGCATTAAAGTTACTGGTTTTAATTATTGAGGAACCAAGTTATGTGAAGTATAATCAGCTGAACCTGATGAGCATGAGTCTGTCCCAGATGAAATTTTAATGTATTTACTCTCCCAGTGCTTAGACGTAGATGCAGAGACTCCATAGGAGAGTTATATCCCAGAACAAAGTGGTTTGATGTATGTTGGGGGGTTGAAGCATTAGACTGAAGAGCACAGAGGCAGAGCAGAAGCATATCAGGAGACTTGCAGAGTGGTTGGCCACGAATGTGCTGTGGCTTGGTCAGGAAGAATTTAAATTAGGAGGTCTAAAGGGGACTGTCTTTAACAAACTAGGAAGTAGCTTGAGAATTAGTGTTACCTTCTTCATTGGTACCTTGCCTCCTCATTGATAAGGGGGTGCAGGAAAAAGACATCTAGTTTGTTTAGGAAGATGCAAGT
The DNA here is from genome assembly GCA_004026605.1 of Ondatra zibethicus. NCBI lineage: Eukaryota > Metazoa > Chordata > Mammalia > Rodentia > Cricetidae > Ondatra > Ondatra zibethicus. The sequence goes on along the minus strand of PVIU01002442.1, from coordinate 147,341 downwards.
TAGGATGTGATTAGAAGAAAAAGAACACCAAATCCTGAAGTCCAACTGAATTCTGTAATGAGACCTGTGCTTATATGGCAAAATAAGAATTCTCCCTTGGAGCAGCAGGATGGTTCAGTGAGTAAAACTGCTTGCCGCTAAGCCTGCCAACCCAAGTTCTGTCCGGCTCCCCATGGTCAAAGGAGAGAACTGACTCTGGTTAGTTCTCTGGCCTTCACATGTGTAATAAAATGTAATTAAAATTGTTAAAAATTCACTTCTCTTGAGTAGTATCTTTTTTTAGTTACCAAAATAATTCATGTTCATTGTTGTAAATTTGAAAAAATACAGAGAGAAGACTATCTCTCCACAGGACGATAATCAGTGCTTTCTTGGTGTGTTCCTTCAGCAGAGTATTTGCCAAGGGGTGGGATTCTGGGCTACACTCAGGGCCTCAGGGCATGGTAAGCATGCACTCTGCCACTGGGCTGCAGTTTTTGAATGAACATACTCTGTCCATAGTGATAGTATTGGGTTATGAATTATGTCCACTAAGTACATCTGGAAGAAAAGTATTTCCCATTAGACACTGTTAATCTAGAAGTTTTTCCTGCTTTGTAAATTTCTTATGTGAAGTAAGGCAGAGATAAAGAAACCGAGGTTTTTCTTGGGACCTCAGCTGTGCTTTCTTCATCATCTCCATTAGAATCGGTTGGTGGAGTGATTCAAGAAAGAATGAGCATAAGTATAGAATCCACAGCCGTTTAGTGGGCCTGGCAGCTGGGGTCGTCAGCATGATGATCTGTACGCGCCTGGGTACTAGGATGGAAGTATCCTGACCATGTATTTATTGTCTTAGAGAATGAAAGGCAAAACTGAACAGCTCCAGAGAATGAGCTTGAATCATCTCCCTTATTAAAGTCAGATGTGTATTTTTAAACGTTAAAAGTCCTAAATAGCTTTATTTTCAATATTTCCCCGAGTCTGTATTTCCTGAGAGACACGAGGCAAATGCTATTATCACGGATTAGTCAGTCTCTCTTAATTTCTTGTATTTTAAAACTTCTAAAGTGGCTGTGCGAAAGGCCGGGCAGTGGTGGCGCGAATCTTTAATCCCAGCACTCAGGAGGCAAAGGCAAGCAGATTTCTGTGAGTTCGAGGCCAGCCTGGTCTACAAAACATATGCCAGGACTGTTACACAGAGAAACCCTGTCTTGAAAAACCACACATACACACAAAACAAACAGAAACTTGTAAAGCTAGGCAGTGGTGGCACACGCCTTTAATCCCAGCACTAAGTAGGTAGAGGCAGGCAGATCTCTGTGAGTTAGAGTCCAGCATGGACTACAGAGGAGTTTCAGGACAGCCAAGGCTTCACAGAAAAACCCTGTCTCAAAAAACCTAAGTAAATAAATAGTAGAACAAACTTCTGATGTTTGAGATAATTTTTTTAATTTTTATTTATTTTTTATTATTTATTTTTTCCATAATATTTATTGAGCTCTACATTTTTCTCTGCTCCCCTCTCTGCCTTTCCCCTCCCTCCTTTAACCCTTCCCCAAGATCCCCATGCTCCCAGTTTACTCAGGAGATCTTGTCTTTTTATACTTTCTACTTCCCATGTAGATTATATCTATGTAAGTCTCTTATTGTTTGTATTGTTGTCTAAGATCTCTGGGATTGTGGTTTGTAGGCTGGTTTTCTTTGCTTTATGTTTATAAACCACCTATGAGTGAGTACATGTGATAATTGTCTTTCTGTGTCTGGGTTACCTCACTCAAAATAATGTTTTCTAGTTCCATCCATTTTCCTGCAAAATTCAAGCCGTCATTTTTTTCTGCTGTGTAGTACTCCATTGTGTAAATGTACCACATTTTTTTTTTTTATCCATTCTTCAGTCGAGGGGCATTTAGGTTATTTCTAGGTTCTGGCTATGACAAACAAAGCTGCTATGAACATAGTTGAGCACATGTCCTTGTGGCACGATTGAGCATCCTTTGGATATATACCTAAAAGTGGTATTATTGGGTCTTGAGGAAGGTTGTTTCCTAATTTTCTGAGAAATTGCCACACTGACATCCAAAGGGGTTGTACCAGCTTGCATTCCCACCAGCAATGCAGAAGTGTTCCCTTTTCCCCACAACCTCTCCAGCATAAGTTGTCATCAGTGTTTTTGATTTTGGCCATTCTTACATGTATTAGATGGAATCTCAGAGATGTTTTGATTTGCATTTCTCTGATGACTAAGGATGTTAAACATTTCTTTAAGTGTCTTTCAGCCATTTTAGATTCCTCTGTTGAGAGTTCTCTGTTTAGGTCTGTACTCCATTTTTTTTATTGGATTATGTGATTTTTTTGGTGTCCAATTTCTTGAGTTCTTTGTATGTTTTGTAGATCAGACCTCTTTCTGATGTGAGGTTAGTGAAGATCTTTTCCCATTCTGTAGGCTGTCGTTTTGTCTTGTTGACCGTGTCCTTTGCTTTACAGAAGCTTTTCAGTTTCAGGAGGTCCCATTTATTAATTGTTTCTCTTAGTGTCTGTGCTGCTGGGGTTCTATTTAGGAAGTGGTTCCCTGTGCCAATGCGTTCAAGTGTACTTCCCACTTTCTCTTCTATAAGGTTCAGTGTGGCTGGCTTTATGATGAGGTCTTTGATCCATTTGTACTTGAGTTTTGTACATGGTGATAGATATGGGTCTATTTTCATTTTTCTACATGTTGATATCCAGTTATGTCAGCACTACTTGTTGAATACGCTTTCTTTTTTCCATTTGATATTTTTTGTTTTATCAAATGTCAGGTGTTCGAAGATGTGTGGATTGATATCCGGGTCTTCTATTCGGTTCCATTGGTCCTCCTGTCTGTTCTTATGCCAGCACCAGGCTGTTTTCAGTACTATAGCTCTGTAGTAGAGTTTGAAGTCAGGGATTGTGATGCCTCCAGAAGTTCTTTTGTTGCCCAGGATTGTTTTGGCTATCCTGGGTTTTTTGCTTTTCCAAATGAAGTTGAGTACCGTTCTTTCAAGGTCTTTGAAGAATTTTGTCGGGATTTTGATGGACATTGCCTTGAATCTGTAGATGGCTTTCTGTAGAATTGCCATTTTTACTATATTAATTCTGCCTACCCAAGAGCATGGGAGGTCTTTCCATTTTCTGGTGTCTTCTTCAGTTTCTTTCTTCAAAGATTTAAAGTTCTTGTCATACAAGTTTTCTACTTGTTTGGTTAGAGTTACTCCGGATATTTTATGCCATTTGTGGCTATTGTGAAGGGTGTTGATTCTCTGATTTCTTCCTCAGCCCTTTTATCATCTGTGTACAGGAGGGTTACTGATTTTTTTTTTTTTTTTAGTTAATCTTGTATCCTGCTACATTGCTGAAAGTGTTTATGAGTTGTAGAGTTCTTTGGTAGAATTTTTGGGATCACTTATGTAAAGTATCATATCATCAGCAAACAGTGAGAGTTTGACTTCTTCTTTTCCAATTTGTATCCCCTTGATCTCCCTTTGGTGTCTTATTGCTCTAGCTAGGACCTCAAGAACTATATTGAATAGGTATGGAGGGAGTGGACAACCTTGTCTTGTTCCTGATTTCAGTGGAATCGCTGGGAGTTTCTCTCCATTTAGTTTGATGTTGGCTGTTGGCTTGCTGTATATTGCCTTAATTATGTTTAGGTATGTTCCTTGTATCCCTGCTCTCTCCAAGATTTTTATCAGGAAGGGATGTTGTATTTTGTCAAATGCTTTTTTGGCATCTAATGAGATGGTCATGTGGTTTTTATTTTTCAGCTTGTTTATATGGTGGATTATGTTGACAGATTTTCGTATGTTGAACCATCCCTGCAACTGTGGGATGAAGCCGACTTGGTCATGGTGGATGATGGTTCTGATGTGTTCTTGGACTCTATTTGCTAGTATTTTATTTAGTATTTTTCCTTCAGTGTTCATGAGTGAGATTGGTCTGTAATTCTCTTTCTTTGTATTGTCTTTCTGTGGTTTGGGTATCAGGGTAATTGTAGCCTCATAAAAAGAGTTTGGCAACGTTCCCTCTGTTTCTATTGTGTGGAATAATTTGAGGAGTATTGGTATTAGTTCCACTTTGAAAGTCTTGTAGAATTCTGAACTGAAACCATCTGGTCCCGTGCTTTTTTTGGTTGGGAGACTTTTGATGACTGTTTCTATTTATTCAGCAGTTATAGGTCTGTTTAATTTGCTTATCTGGTCTTGATTTAATTTTGGTAAGTGATATTTATCCAGAAAGTTGTCCATTTCCTTTAAGTTTTCCAATTTTGTGGAGTACAGGTTTTCAAAATATGACCTGATGATCTTCTGTATTTCCTCCGTGTCTGTTGTTATGTCCCCCTTTTCATTTCTGATTTGTTAATTTGGATATTCTCTCTCTGCCTTTTGGTTAGTTTAGATAAAGGTTTGTCTATTTTGTTGATTTTCTGGAAGAACCAACTCTTTGTCTCATTGATTCTTTGTATTGTTTTCTTTGTTTCTATTTTGTTGATTTCAGCTCTCAATTTGATTATTTCCTGCCATTTAGTTCTCTTAGGTGAGTTTGCTTCCTTTTGTTCTAAAGTTTTCAAATGTTCTGTTAATTCACTAGTGTGGGAGTTTTTCCAGCTTCTTTATGTAGGCATTCAGTGCTATGAACTTGCCTCTTAACACTGCTTTCATTGTGTCCCATAAATTTGGGTATGTTGTGTGGTCATTTTCATTGAATTTTAGGAAGTCTTTAATTTCCCCTTTTATTTCTTCCTTCACCCATTGATGATTCAGATGAACATTGTTTAATGTCCATGTGTTTGTGGGGTTTCTGGAATTGGTATTGCTGTTGACTTCTAGTTTTAAAGCATGGTGATCTGATAAGGTACATTGGGTTATTCCAATTTTTTTGTATTTGTTGAGGTTTGTTTTGTTACCGAGTATGTGGTCAATTTTTGAGAAGGTTCCATGAGGTGCTGAGAAGAAGGTATATTCTGTATAGATGTCTGTTAAGTCCATTTGCATCATAATATCTGTTAGTTCTCTTATTTCTCTATTCATTTTTTGTCTGATTGACCTGTTCAGTGGTTAGAGGGGAGTGTTGAAGTCTCTCACTATCAGTGTGTGGGGTTTAATATATGATTTAAGCTTTTGAAGTGTTTCTTTGACATATGAAGGTGCCCTTGTATTTGGAGCATAGATGTTCAGTATTGAAATTTTCTCTTGATGGATTTTCCCTGTGACTAATATGTAATGTCCTTCTTTGTCTCTTTTGACTGATTTTAGCTGGAAGTCTATTTTGTTAGATATTAGGATAGCTACACCCGCTTGTTTCTTAGGTCCATTTGATTGGTATATTTTTCCCAACCTTTTACTTTGAGACGATGTCTGTCTTTGAGGTTGAGATGCATTTCTTGTATGCAGAAGAGGGATGGATTCTGTTTTCGTATCCAATCTGTAAGCCTGTGCCTTTTTATGGTTGAGTTGAGTCCATTTACATTAAGGGATATTAATGGCCAGTGGTTGCTATCTCCTGTTAATTTGGTTTTCATCGTTGGTGATGTTATTTTGTGCGTTTTTTTCTTCTTCGGGATTTGCTGTAATGAGATCATCAATTGTGTGTGTTTTTGTTAGTATAGCCATCTTCCTTGGGTTGGAATTTTCCTTCTAGTATTTTGTGTAGGGCTGGGTTTGTGGCTAGGTATTGGTGAAATCTAGATTTTTCATGGAATATCTTGTTTTGTCCTTCTATGGTGATTGACAGTTTTGCTGGGTATAGTAGCCTGGGCTGGCATCCGTGGTCTCTCAATGTCTGCATAATGCTTGACCGTGACCTTCTGGCTTTCATTGTCTCCACTGAGAAGTCAGGTGTAATTCTGATAGGTCTGCCTTTATATGTTACTTGGCCTTTTTCCTTTGCAGCTCTTTTTTTTTTATTTTAGATTTATTTATTATGTATACAACATTCTGCCTCCATGTATGCCTGCACACCAGAAGAGGGCTCCTGATCTCATTACAGATGGTTGTGAGCTACCATGTGGTTGCTGGGAATTGAACTCAGGACCTTTGGAAGAGCAGGCAATGCTCTTAGCCTCTGAGCCATCTCTCCAGCCCTCTTTTGCAGCTCTTAATATTCTTTCTTTACTCTGTATGTTTAGTGTTTTGGTTATTATGTGGTAGGAGGACTTTTTTTGGGATCCAGTCTATTTGGTGTTCTGTAAGCTTCTTGTATCTTCATAGGCATATCTTTCTTTAGGTAGGGAAAGTTTTTTCTATGATTTTGTTAAGTAAATTTTCCATGCCTTTGAGTTGACTTTCTTCTCCTTCTTCTATACCTATTATTCTAAGATTTGGCCCTTTTATGTTGTCCCATATTTCATGAATATTTTGGGTTAAGCTTTTGTTAGATTTAATGTTTTCTTTAACTGATGAGTCTATTTCCTCTATTTTATCTTCCGCACTTGAGATTCTCTCTTCCATTTCTTGTATTCTGTTGTTCGTACTTGCATTTGTGGTTCCTGTTCTTTTCCTCATGATTTCTGTTTCTATAATTCTTTTGGCTTGTGTTTTCTTTATTTTTTCTATCTCAGTTTTCAAGTCCTGAATAGTTTCTGTTATATGTTTGAGTTCTTTTTCTTGGTTTTCTTTAAGTGATTTGCTGATATCTTCCAATTTTTTGTTTGTTTTTTCTTCCATTTCTTTAAGGTAATTTCTCATTTCATCTTTAAGAATTTCAGATATTCTCTTGTGGTTATTTTTTAGGTCATTTTCTTCTGGGTCATCCATATTTTGTTGTTCAGGTCTTACTTTTGTAGGGTCTTTGGGTTTCACTGGTATTGTGTTGTTCTTTGTGGTGTAGCTTGTGATCTTATCTTTTCTACTCATCTTTTCCTCTAATAGGTGTAGTTGGTGCTGTCTGAGATTTTGTTGAATAATCTTCTAGGTGCCAGTAGATCAAAAGCTCAGATGGTTTTTCCTCATGGTACAGTCAGTGTCACAGTTCTAGCTATCCTGTTGGTTATTCCTGTTCCCGGAGGTAGCTCAGTGCTCCTGTGTTTTGGTCTTCTCCCTTGGAGTTTGCTGTCTCAAGCCTACTTTGGTCTAGGCTTTGATCTGTTTCTGTAAATCTTGGTCTAGGCTTTGATCTGTTTCTGTAAATCTTGGCCTGGATCTTCTCTTGCAGAAGTCCCTGGCTTGGAGTTAGACCTGTTCTGGTGGCGATCGCTGACTCTGGATCTGGTCACTGGTTCAATCCTGATCAGCTCGTGTCCCAGGACTGGGTTTGCTCCTGGTGGAACTTGTTCTCTCTTTGTCTTAGGTAACTCGTTCAGTCCCACTTTGGTTCCCGTGGAGGTTGCGGACTCTTGAGTCAGGTCATTGGCTCAATCCTGGTCTGCCAGTGTCCCAGGTCTGGGTTGACTCCCAGGGCTGGATTTTCTCCTGGCTTCTGCTCCCAGTGGAGCTTGTTTCCTCCGGCTCTCTCTGTCCTAGAAGTCGACGTTTGAGATAATTTTAAACATGTTTAAAGAATAGTTACCTGTACGCTATAATCAGTGACGTGTTCTGATCCCCCAACTTTGACAGTGATCAGCTCATGGCTAGTCACCCTTTTTTCTAACCACCTGCTTTTCTTCTTTTATAATTTGGAAATAAATTTCAGACATTATACAAATTTAGCTGTAAATAAATTTGCTAGTTCCCCAAAGGTTATTAGTTTCTCTTACTATGTATCCCTGGCTGGCCTGGAACTCAGAGATCAGCCTGGCTCTGCCTCTCAAGGGCTGGGACTTCAGATGTGCACCACTGTGTTCAGTCTGACAGTTACTCTAGAAATAACCTCACAGAGCTGTACATATAGCTCACCTGGTAGAGGGTTTACCTAGCGTGCTTGGAGCTCTGGATTTACTTCCCAGCACTACATAAAAACTGCGTGTGGTATTCTAGCACTAGGGAGGTGTGGAGGGAGGTAGAGGCAGAAAGATCAGAAGTTCAAGACCATTCTTAACCGGAGCAAGATAGAGACTAGTCTTTGTTACCCTAGCTAGAAATAAAACAAAATATCCTATTACATCATTACTACCATCTTTTTAAAAAAAGATAATTATTTATCATCAGATGGTGTTCTGATTTCTGGTTGTCTCATTACTTTTGTGGTATGCTTGAATTACAGTTTAAATAAGGTCTCCTTGTGACAGGTGGTTGACATATATTTTAAGTTTATCTTGATCTATAAATATACCCGGGCTGGAGAGATGGCTCAGTGGTTAAGAGCACTGACTGCTCCTCCAGAGGACTCAGGTTCAATTCCCAGCACCCACATGGCAGCTCACAACTGTCTGTAACTCCTGTTCCAGGGGATCTGACAACTTCACACCAATGCACATAAAAAAAATAAAGTTGAATAAATCATAATAAATTAAAAAAAATATACCCTTATCTGGATCTTTTTCTTTTGCTTATATTTATTGAGAAACTAGGCCATGGCTTGGTGTAGCTCAGTGACAGAGTGCTTGCCTAGCTCAAGGTTTCTTTGCATTTCTTGTAGATTGATAATTGAATTGAGGCACAATTCATTTTTGTTGTTGTTGTTGTTGTGACAGGGTCTTACTTCACAGCTCAGGCTGGCCTTTAACTCTTGCCTCAGCCTCATTGCTGTAAATCTGAGTCACCTTGCCTAGCCTTAATTTAATCTTGACGTCATGAAAGAAAATATATATACATATATATTTCATCTCAGGGGGTGCAATTACATCCTGATTGGAGAAATCCTTAACATACTGGCTTTAAAGTTCTTGGCTAATCTGGACACTGTGCTTTTAAAAAAGAGCCCCTATCTAAGAACCTGCTCAATCAATGTGGTTTCCAGTGAAGTTCACATTAGTGCTAATTTAATGATTAAGATAAAAGCCGAGTGCTTTTAAATAAGAAAATCATGCCTTCAGTGTATCTGTGTTAGTTAAGTCTCATTTCATCTTAATGGAGTTAGTGATGAATAGGTGGATCCTATAGGATGGAAACCAGGATTCTCAAAACTCACGGGCATTGAAGTAGCTTGAGGCTGTGGAAACAGTGTTCTGAACATCATTCCCCATCCCTCATTCAGTGTTTGAGTGGCTGGTATGGGATTTTTGTTTCTAACAGGCTCCCAGATGATGTTGGTGGTCCTGGCTAGGGGACTTGAGGGGCTGGTGTTAGAAACAGCCCTTAACAAAAACGTTCTTAAAGATGCTAGGCTGGGGCTACAATGATTCTGATGCATGCTGAGAATCACTGTTACTGTCATAGTTTTTTCCCTCCATAATTTCTAAGAAAAGCTCATTCATTTTCCATTTTAAAATATTCTAGACTTTTGATATTGTGCAAACAGGACAGGTGATTAGCAATGATTCATTGTTTTACAGTGTGCTGTCTGTCGTTGTAGGAGGCAGAGTAAAAATGCCAAATAACAAAGAACTCTTGGCTCCTGTACAACCAGTACTAATGTTCTTGTTTGCTGAAAAGCATAATTGCTATTTTAAGGTTATTAATTATTCTCAAAAGGAAATTAAAATTAGTTTAGTCTGAGGTTGCTTTTCCTTAAAGAAACTTTGTTTAGCATGAGAATCTGAACTTCCTTTGACCTATCAGTTAGGAGTGCTCTATAGAATAGAATCTTATAGTTTATATGTGACAGTGTGAGATAAGAAGTTTTAAGTTTTTACCACATGGTGGTAAGCGTCTGTAGTCCCAGCATTCTAGAGGCTGAGGCAAGCGGATTCTGATTACTAGGCCAGACTGGGCAGCCTAGCGAGAACCCTGTCTCAAGCAACTATGAGCAAGACACTAACCAACTAACCAGACAAAAAACAAATTTTAAGGTTTTGAATAGCAATTTCTAAGTAAAGGCTCTAACTTGAGGATCACCCATTAATACTATTTCTTAAATTATTTGAGGCAAATAATTTGTATCTCTTTTGGCATGAACTCACTATGTAGATCAGGCTGGCCTGAAACTCCTAGAGTTCCTGTCTGTGACTCTTGAGCCTTGAAATTAAAAATGTGCCCTGCCATACCCAGCTAGAAATATTTTCATTTCATTAAAACATTTTTATTTCCTGTGAGGGCACAAGTGTAAGTGAGAAGATAGTGGGTGGGAGTCTCTCCTATCGTGTGGGTGCTAGGGCTTGAGCTCAGACTGTCAGGATCCGTGGCAAGTGCTGTTACTCCCGAGCCACTTGGATAGTGGGTGGGAGTCTCTCCTATCGTGTGGGTGCTAGGGCTTGAGCTCAGACTGTCAGGATCCGTGGCAAGTGCTGTTACCCCTGAGCCACTTGGATAGTGGGTGGGAGTCTCTCCTGTCGTGTGAGTGCTAGGGCTTGAGCTCAGACTGTCAGGATCCATGGCAAGTGCTGTTACCCCTGAGCCACTTGGAAAGCTCCCTTATTAACACCTATGTTTTATACTTTGTGCCTCTCAGTTTTAAGAGTTAAAAACGTTTTTGCCAACATAAAGAACACAGAAGGGTTAGGAAACTCTTGTATTTAGCAACATCTGTCCCGAATGAGATGAATCAGACACTGCTTCAGTTCAAGGGGCCCAGTCTCATGAAGTAATTTCCAATTTTAATTTCCAGCCTTAATTAGCAAGCATTACTTATGTAGATTTCTTTGCAAAGTAAAATATTTTAGTGGATCTTCATGCGATAGTAATAATTTTAAAAATTACTGTTCAATAAAATTTATGATAGACCCAGTACATGTCAGTAAATCTTGTAAGTCTGCTTTGATGTTTTAACCACAGCAGCATCTACATATACTTGAGAAATAGTTTTGCAGATTGAGCATCTCTAACCCAAAAATAAAAAGTCTGAAATGGTTCAAAATCTAAAACCTGTTGAATGATACATTTTGACATGACATGTGGAAAATCTACTCCAACTACTTATGTCATATTACACTTAAAATGCAAGCACACTGAAAACACTGTGTAACACTACCTTTAAGCTGTGCATAGAAAGTTATATGTGAAGTTAATTTCATGCTTAGACTTGGGTTCTATACCAAGGTAATTGTCTGTCTGTCTGTACGTACAAATTTCCCCACCCTTTGAAATCTAAGTTTATGATCCTAAACTCAACCGCATATATTGGATGTTCAGGCTACAGGTAGCATTGGGGCACATGACTTTTGAACCCTTTGTTATAAGCTGAAAAACCTCAAAGGGTCAGTAATCTTTACTTGCAATAAAGTAGATTGGTTGGTTATTCGTGTTACTTGTGGTACGCTGGCCGTAGACTTGCACAGGGAGGTGACAATGAACGCAAAAATGAAGGACGTTTCATTCATATTTCTCTAGTGAAGGGGAAGGCTTGTCTTTCCATCAAAATTCTTCCTGTAATTTAGATGCTTGGCAAAGTAAGTTGTTGGCTGGTTTTCCTTTATAGTCTGGTGGTTATTTTTCTGACTGCAGGTTACTGAATGAATGTAGATTAGGACTTTACTAATGGCAGGCTGTGGAAGCCTGACGTTGGATGAGAGAAGAGGCTGGGCAGTAAGGGAATGTGAGACAGGATCTGGAGTGTGCATATATATATGCACATTCAGGTACACACATGTGTTTTGTATGGTTTTTGTTTGGGGCCGTATTGGGGATTGAACTCAGCATTCCACTTCTGATCTAAATTCATCTTGCTGCTTGTTTAACTATCTTTTGAAACACATTTTAGAAATGTCTACTTTTTCTTTTTTTACATTTTTTACATTTGCTTATTTATTTTTTGTGTGTGCGTGTGTATGTGTGTGTGCCAGCATGGCATGGTGCACCTGTGGAGGTCAGAGGACAATTTGGTGGGAGTCAGTTTTCTTCTTCCACCATGTGAGTTCCAGGAATTAAGCTATCTTTGCCAGTTCTGGAAGCACTATTAATTGCCTATCAACAGTGACTTTGCAAAAAAAAATTATATATCTATATCTATCTATTTATATTAAACTGTTATGAAACAAACACAGTTTTTGAACTAATTAGAGGAAAATTTTTCTTGACAAATGTGGTTTGCTTATTAAGGTTTGTTTTGGGACTGAATTTATAATTTTACTTAGTCTCAAATGAGTTGTTTCCCTTCTTGCAATTAGATGCATGTGCAGTAAGAGAAAGGGATGAATCATCCAGTCAGTGTTATGAGCCAGTTGCAGCTGCTATGTAAAGTGCCTTCCATTAAGTTATTAAAATCATTTGAAGGCTTGCTTGTGAAAAATATTCCTAATTTGTTAGGAGCACACATGACTGTGTGTGCACACTTGTCATTGTTCAGTAGGCTGCTCTTTATTAGAAAAGTATAGATCCCTGTGGGGTACTAATTACAGCTTTGGCTAGGAAACTGAAGAGAGGCAAATAACAAAGGCAAGGGAAACAGAAAGAGGAGAAGGGAGAGATCCGGGCTCTGCTGTTTTACACCTCCAGCGTAAACGAGACATGCTGTGAGTAAACACAGCTGTATGGAAAATTAGTTTTTAAGAATTGAAGTAAGGAACTGCCAGTTCATTCAGCAGATTTGAACTGCGCGTCCTTAAGAGACGAGTGTTCCCTTAAACTAGAGCACTGTCGTGGGTTGGTTCTCTCTTAGAAAGTTGCTTGACAAATTATTGTTTTAAATGATCAGAATTTCTTTTTCCCTTTTTAAAAGACTATTTGTTATTTTATTTGTACGGTGTTAAACTTCTTCTGTGTTTGGGTATACAATGCCCATCAAAGTTAGAAGAGCGTGCTTCACCCCCTGGAACTGAGTCACAGCCATGAGCTGTGCTGCAGGTGCTGCCAGAGCAGCAAGTGCTCTTAGCCTCTGAGCCACCTCTCTTGACTTTTGAGTTGAGTATACATTTTTTTTTGTTTGTTTGTTTGTTTCGAGACAGGGTTTCTCTGTGGCTTTGGAGCCTGTCCTGGAACTAGCTCTTGTAGACCAGGCTGGTCTCGAACTCGAGTATACTTTTTTTTTTTTAAAAAAAAAAGATTTATTTATTTATTTTTTATGTGCACTGGGGTTTTGCCTGCATGTGTGTCTGCAAGGATGCCAGATCTCCTGGAATTGGAATTACAGACAGTTGTGAGCTGCCATGTGGGTGCTGGGATTTGAACCTGGATACTTTGGAAGAGCACTCAGTGCTCTTAACCACTGAGCTATCTCCCCAACCCCTTAAGTATAAGATTTTAAAATATCCTCTATTTTAAAATTTGATGGGTTTGAAAAACTGTCGTGTTTGAATAAAACCTATTGTGTTTAGACAGTGGAGTACTGTACAACAACTGAAGAAATGAGGTGGATATTGATGAAAAGATGTTCACTTGTCTTAAGTAAACAATGACTTAAGTGGAGGGATTTATTCTGATAGGAAGGATTATAGGTTTCCTGGAAAAGACAGCATTCTGGTTAAGCCTGGAAGGATTTGCACGACTATGAGGGAGAGGAAGGGATGGGGTATCACAAGTACAGGGGTGTGAGGACCCCTCGTAGTTCCAGCTGGGGCTGCTGGTAAGCGAGACTGAACTAGGAAAGCGAGGGCACATTGCAGCAGTGGGAAAACACCTGGAATCTTAGCTGCAACTACTACAGGGTCTTTAGATGTTGATCTTTCAGTACACATTGGATAACCGAATGAAGAGCAGAGTAATGCAGAGGGCTAGAAAGATGGTTCAGTGTGAAAGAGTAAATCTAAGCCCCCCTGGAACTCTGAAGCCCTCTTCTGGTCTCTGTCTCCACCCCCCCATATACTCACCATGCTTGTTAATAAAAATACAATCTCATTTATTTATTTAGATACAGAATCTCTCTACGTAGCCCTGGCTGTGCTAGAATTCCCTGTGTAGACCTGTAGACCAGGATGGCCTCATTCATAGACGTCTTCCTGTGTCTGCCTCCTGAGTGCTGGGATTAAAGGTGTTTGCCACCATATCTGGCCAAAATCTTAATTTTATTTTCTTAAAGAATAATAGAATTTTTTTTAAACCTAGGATTACAAAATCCTTCCTTTCCTTACTGCTGTGGGTGGTATGCATATTAAGCAAGTATTCCACTACTGAGTGGCCCTTTTTAGCTGAAATAGCAGTTGTGTTTATGTATGAGGTACAGTGGGGGCATACTGTGATAGGTACTTGTATACAGTATGCAATGACTAAATTAAGATAATTAGCATTTATGTTGCGGACATGCTATGTGTGATGGTGCATACCTGTAATCCAGCAGGCAGAAGCCAGAGGATTAGAAATGCAGGAACAACCTGGGCTACATAGTAAGCTTCAAGGGTGGGGATGCTGATTTAAGTTGGGAACCTTTACATTCTTCTAGTTCTTTAGAAGAAGCATATAAAGAGCTACAGGTTGAGATTCAGGCCAGCATAGGTTACAGTGTGAGACCCTGACAACTCTCCCCCTACACACATGTAAAAACTTGCATTAGTGGTGGTGCACGCCTTTAATTCCAGCACCTGTGAGGCAGAGGCAGGTGGATCTCTGTTAGTTCGAGGCCAGCCTGGTCTACAGAGCTAGTGCCAGGACAGGCTCAAAGCTACAGCGAAACCTTGTTTCGAAAAACCAAAAAAAAAAAAAAAAGTGATTATGTAATTCCTATAACATTTGCACTTTTAAGACAAATGCCCTTAAATGAATAAGGTATTGAGCATGTGAAACACTCTCCATCTTTGGAGGGTATTCATAAAGAAGCTACACTTGAGTAAGAGTTATGAGACCATAATGTGTCCATTAACTGTATTTTCCTATAAGCAATGTATTAAGAAATGGAACTGGAGAGATGGCTCAGTGGTTGAGGACCCAGGTTCAATTCCCAGTACCCATATGACAGTTAAAAGCTGTCAGTAAAGGATTTGACATCCTTTTCTGGCACAGAAGTACATGCTGGCAGAAGACGCATACACATAAAGAAAAATAAATATTCTTAAACAAAAAAGAGGTGTTAGCTTGGTAGTGGTTTAAACACACCCTCTTTTCTCTGACCTTTGGGGGCACCAGGTACACACATGGTACACACATGTCAGGAAAAACGCTTATGAAGGTGAAATAAAATAGTCACTTTTAAACCGATGTTCTCACCAGGCAGTGGTGGCACACACCTTTAATCCCAGGAGGCAGAGGCAGGCAGATCTCTGTGAGTTCAAGGCCAGCCTGATCTTAGAGCGAGTTCTAGGACTGACTTCATAGCTACTGGGAAACCCAATCTCAAAAAAACAAAACAAAAAAAACCTGCTGTTCTCTAGTGTACCATTTTCTCCTTCATTCAACATGCCTGTCACTCAATACTTCTTTTTCCTTCCCAAGACAGGGTTTCTCTGTGTGTAGCTCTAGCTGTTCTGAAACTCACTCTTTAGACCAGGCTGGCCTCAAACTGGCCTTGAACCTGTCTCTCAGAAATACATAGGTTAACAACGCAGATACTTTCACAAAAGAAAAACTTTAAAAATCAGCGTTATAACAATACAGATTAGTGTAGTCAGGTGTGATTCCTCCAGTCCAAGTTCAGTGAAGCTTTGAGCTTAGAGGAAACACCAGCTTATTTTCCCTTCTCAAGAAGAACACACAGCATCCTGTACATTTATAAGTTCAGCTTACATTTATAGGCTTTACGCAAAAATGACTTTAGTACATATTTTTCTTTTCCTTTTTTTGGGAGTGCATGTGGGTGGGGTGACAATGTCTCACTATGTTGCCCTGGCTGGCTTAGAACTCACTCTGTAGATCAGGCTGGACTCAAACTCACAGAGGTCCTCCTGCCTCTGTCTCCAGAGTGCTGCAATTAAAGGTGTGTGTCACTATATCCAACATACTAATTTTTGATGTTAAGTATTAAGATGGTTTTGTTCTTTTAAAAATATTTCATTTTGTGTTTGTGTATGTGCAAACTTGTACATGTGGCTGTGAGAGTCGCTGGAACTGGAATTGTAGGTGGTTGTTAGCCACCCAATGTGTGTGTGTGTGTGTGTGTGTGTGTGTGTGTGTATGCATGTGTATGTGTATACGTGTGTGCTCCTCTGCAGGAGCAGTAAGTACTGTTAACTGCTGAGCCACCTCTTCAGCCCCAGTTTTGCTCTTTTCCTAAGTGGATTTCTCTAGTTATTTTTGGGGAGGTCTTCATCTTCTTTCTCCTCCTCCTCTTCTTTCTCCTTACTCCCTCTCGTCTTCTTCTTTTTTCCTCTTCCTCTTTCCTATCTCCCCCAAGCCCCTAGAATTGAGATGTAGCTGGGAATTGGTTCAGCATGCACAAGCCCTGGGTTTGAAAAAGCTTTTTCAAACATAACAAAAATAAACAAAATCCCAGGAGCCAAAGGAATACTTACCTCCTTTCTTAAAAAAGGAAGGAAGGATGGAAGGGTCTATTACCATGGTGCACACCTTTGATCCCAGCACTCAGAGTTAGGTGGACCTTTGTTGAGTATAGGGTATCCAGGAGTACCTAGTGAGACCCATCTCCAAAACAGAACAAACAAAGAAACAACAAAAAACCCTGGGGCTATAGGCCAGTTAATATAGTGCTAACCTGGCATGCACCAAGCATTGGCAATGTTCAAACCTCAGAACTATTTTCTTCTTATTATTATTTTATTTTATTTTTTGTTTTTTCGAGACAGGGTTTCTCTGTAGCTTTGGAGCCTGTCCTGGAACTCTCTCTGTAGACCAGGCTGACCTTGAACTCACAGAGATCCACCTGTCTCTGCCTCCCGAGTGCTGGGATTAAAGGTGTACACCACCACTGCCTGGCAATCCCCAGGACTATTTAAACTGGGTATGATGACTCACACAGCTCTCAGGAAGTAAAGGGAGGAAGAACAGAAATTGAAGGTCATCCTTGTCTGCATAGTGAGTTCAGGGTCAGCCTGGTATACGTTAGACCCTGTCTCAAGTTTAAGAAGTAAGTAAATAAAATTGAGGTGTAATTGCATATGGTAAATTATATACTTATTGTGCATTGTTCTCTTATCCTAGAATATATTCATTCTCTCAGTAAGAAACCCTGTACTCTAGCAGTCATTTCCCGGTCTCCCTTTCCCAGCCCCTAGCAACCACAGGTTTGCTTTTGATTACTATGGATTTGCCTATCCCTGACTTCTGCTATAAATGGAATCACACAGTATATGGGCTTTTGTGAACAGCTTCACTTATAATGTATTCAAGGTCTATATGTGTATTCTTTCTGTACTTTATATCTCATTGCATTAATCAGGGTTTTCTAGAAGAAGAATTTGTAGAATGGATCAACATATATATACAATATGGGGGATTTTTTAGAATGTCTTACAGGTTGTGGTCCAGCTAGTCCAACAATGGCTGTCTACCAACAGACGATCCAAAAATTCAGTAGTTGTTCAGTCCACAAGGCAGGGTGTCTCAGTTGGTCTCTAGTATATGCCAGAATCCCGAAGAAGTAGGCTCTAATGTCAGTGAAGGAATGGACTTGCTAGCAATAGGAAGAGCAAGCAGGCAAAGAGAGAGCAAGCTTCTTTCTTCCATGTCCTTTACACAGGCTGCCAGCAGAAGGTGTGACCCAGGTTGAAGGTGGGTCTTCCCTCCTCAAAAGATCTCAAAAAATCACTTCAAATGATTTATTTAAGAAAAAAGTCCCTCACAGGTGTGCCCAGTCATTTGGGTCTTAGTTCATTTTAGATGAAGTCACACTGATAACCAAGAATAGCCATCATACCCATTTTGTATATATGCCACATTTCCTTTATCCATTTATCAATTGATGGACACTCAAGTTGTTCTAGACTTTTGAATATTTCGAGTCATGCTATTATGAATATTCATGTACAAGTTTTTGTGTGAATGTATTTTCAACTTGAATATATCTGTAAGAGTAAAAGTTCTGGGTGTTGTAGTTACTCTGTGATTAACTTTTTAAAGAATTACTACATATGGTTTTTCTTTTTAGATTTATTTATTTATGATGTAGTGTATAGTGTTCTGCCTGCATGTATGCCTGCAGGCCAGAAGAGGGCACCAGATCTCATTACAGATGGTTGTGAGCCACCATGTGGTTGCTGGAATTGAACTCAGGACCTTTGGAAGGTCATCCAGTGCTCTTAACCACTGAGCCATCTCTCCAGCCCTACATATGTTCTTTTCATAATGGCTGTACCTTTATAGTCCTAACAGCAGTGAGTGTATGAGAGACCAGTCAACCTCATCAGCACTTATTTTTCTGATAGTTTATTTAAATTATAGCCATTGATTATATTTCCCTAAGAACTAAAAATGCATTTTCTCTTCTTCCTCCCTCTTGTTCCCTTCCTTCCAAGACAGGTTTTACTGTGTATTCTAGACTGGTCTCAAACTCCTGGTGATCCTTCTGTGTTAGTCTTTTGAGTTCTGGGTTTACAAGCATGCTGCACCATCCCTGACTTTCCTTGGTTGCTTGTCACAGCCTAGAAGCTTGCCTATATTCAAATCATGAAGGCTTATACTATGTTTGTAGCTGAAAGATTTGTCTGTGTGTGGATTGGTGGTGTGAGTGCTTGCGTGTGAAGGTGTTGGGGTGCGTATGCATGGTACCTGTGTACTTTGTAGTGCCAGTTTTGCCATTCTATCTTGTTTAAAACAGGATCTTTTCACTATTGCATAAACCAGGCTAGGTGGTCCTAAGCTTCTGGAGAGTCTCCTGTCTCCGCTTCCTATTTCCCATAGCCACTTTGGGATTGCAGATTTGTGCTTTGGAGTCTGACTTCTACATGGATTCTGGAGGTTCAAATTCAGGTCATCAGGCTTGTATGGCTAGTAGTTTTTTTTTTTTTTTGCCACTGAGTCATCTCAACTCCCTGCGAGTTTCATATGATAATTTTAATATTCTGTATTTAAGGATTGTTCTGTATTTAGAGTTTGATGCTTTTTAATATCTGTATGGTCTGAAGTAGGATCCAGTCTCTCTCTTTTTTTTTTAACTAACTGTATTTTTTAAAAAATTTTATGTGCCTTGGTGTTATGCCTGCATGCATGTCTTTATAAGAGTTTCAAATCCCCTTGATCTGGTGTCACAGGCAATTGTGAGCTGCCTTGTGGGTGCTGGGAACTGAACCTGGGTCTTCTGGAAAAGCATCTCTCTAGCCCCAGATCTAGACTCCTTTGCATGTAGATATTCTGATATTGTGCCAGCAACTCTGTCACTAAATGTATTTTCCCCATATTTATTTATTTTATGTATATGAATGACCTGTCTTCATGCACACTAGGAGAGAGAATCAGATCCTATTACAGATAGTTGTGAGCCACCATGTGGGTGCTGGGAGTTGAACTCAGGACCTCTGGAAGACCAGAGCTATTTCTCCAGTCCAATGTATCGCATTTAAAATTCTAAGATTCTGCTAGAAATAATGTGAAGAGGAAATGCCAATGCATTATTATTAGTAGTAATAATGATATGAAAATATTTTTTAGATTTATTTTGTTATTTATACATATATATGTCTCTGTGTGTGTGTTCATGTGCACATGAGTGCAGGTGCCCGCAGACTCCAGAAGAAGACATCTGATCTCTAGGAACTAGAGTTACAAGCAGTTTTGAGGTGCCCAGTGTGGGTTTTGGGATCTGAACTCGGGTCCTCTACAAGGACAGCAAGCATGCTGAACTGCTGAACCATTTCTCTAACCCCAATAATGTGAAAATATTTTAAAATGAAGGCTTTTATGGAACATAAATAATCAAAGGTAGATTACTAGATTCTATTTTTGTATTCTCGTCAAAAGAGAAGAAGGGCTGGGCATGGCGGTTTATGCCGTTAATTCCAGCTTTCGAGAGACAGAAGCAGATAGATCTGTGAGTTCAAGGCCACCCTGAGATACAGGAGACACAAAATACAAAAATCTTCTGCTGCTTTACTTTTTATCTGGTATTGAATCTTTAAATTTTTATATCTAATCTGTCTAAACTGTACTAGAAGTCTGAATCCCAAAGCAGCATATTTTAAAGAGAAAGTGTATTTTTGCCAACACTCTGCGTTAAATATAGAAAATGAGAAACAAGTATGCTTTAGTGAGACAGAATGAATTTACTAACTAAAACATATATTTGTCATTTGTTAATATAGTCTGTAAAACTTAATCTTATTTTCCTCTTAGAATGATAGCTCATTTAATCATGACAGCAATCCTCTAAAGTACGATACTGTTTTCCCAAATGAAAAGACAGAAGTTTAGAGAAGTTTAATGTCCCCAAGTTCCCAGTTTAGGAGAAACTGACAAACTTAGGTCTGTAAAGGCAGAAAGGATTTATTTCAATTTATTCAGAGTTTCATTTATTCATTATTTCTTTAGAGCTTTCAGGCCAGTGTGGCAGAGAGGGCATGGCAGAGCAGACCTACTATGTTGCTGCAGCCAGGAAGCAGGGTGGTGGAGGAGAGGAGGGAGAGCGAGAATTTCTGTGGTAGCTGGCTTTCCCCCTCCTCTCTTTTGGTCCATCTGGACCCCTGCCTGTGGGGTGGTGCCATCTACATTCAGAGTGGAGCTCCTTCTCCCCTCGTTATTCCTGCTCGCACTCATCCTCACAGACCCACAGAGTGTGCTTTACCAATCTCCTAGGTGCCTCTCAATCCAGTCAGGATGACAATCAGTATTAACCCCTACAGTTATTTTTCTTTCTAATTTCTTTCCTCTGGCCCACTGATCCTGGTTCAACCTCTAGTGATCTTTCATGGGTTCTACTGAGAAATTCAGTGTCTATTTCAGTTTCCTTCCATTTCCTATACCCGGTCAGGGGGAAAAAAATCTCAATGCTGAGTTTGCTGTGATATTTCCGTATTTCAATCTTTTCATGACCCACTGTTTTACAGAGTGTAAAATATAAATTCTTGACCATTCCAAAAGACAGTCATCCATAATCTATTCCCACTTAGCCTTGAACTTGCTTTCTCTCCATTTCCTACCATCCTGTATTTTCTTGTTGTGGTTATAGGCTTTGTTTCCTGCTCGGGTGGGAAGGCTCTCTCTAGATGCTTACCCATGCCCCGCCCCGCCCCATGTTCCTCATCCAGCCCACCACTTTGTTTAAGATTTAACTCAGGTTGTCTCTTCAATTTTTTTTAAGATCTTGTTTTGTTTTTGGTTGTGTGTGTATGGGCTTGTGCACGTGAGTGGGGTGCTGCAGTGGCAGCAGAGGGTTGTCACATCTGGAGGAGCTGCAGGCAGTTGTGAGACGCCTCATATAGGTTCCCTGCATGAACAGAACATAGTTCTCACCACGAAGCCTTCTTTTCAGGCTGCTCAAAATTATTTTATTTGTTTATTTATTTTTGTTTTTTGAAACATAGCCCTAGCAGTCCTGGAACTCAATATGTAAACCAGGCTGTCCATGAACTCAGAGATGCACCTGTCAAATCTGCCTTCCAAATGCTGAGATTAAAGGCATAAGCCACCAAGCCCAATTTAAAGCTCTTTTTTAAATTATTGGCTCAAATATTCTCTTACTTTCTGAACATATTATTACATAATTAATTATTCTAGCCTCTCTTTTTAAATAGACTGTTGAGGGTGGAAGCTGGGGTCTTATTGTTTAGCAGTCTTGACTCAGCAGGATGTCTTGGATATTCAGATATGTTCAATAAATGTTCTTTGAATTAGTGCATGAGTTTGTTTGAATTAGTGAATGCATTTAAAATATTTCCTGTAATTATGATAGAACTTTAATTTCCCTTTTCCTCAAAGGAAAGAAAAGGAAAATACTCAGGTTCTTACTCATAAGAAGAAAACCTTTATTGATATTGTTATTCTCATTGGCCACTCATAAGAATATTACTTTATGCTGGGTGGTAGTGACACATGCCTTTAATCCCAGCACTCAGGAGACAGAGGCAGGTAAACTTTAGAGTTCAAGGACAGCCAGGGCAGGGCTACACAGAGAAATCCTGTCTCCAAAAACAAAATAAGAGTATTACGTTATTATTTAAAAGATTTTTGCAGGCCTGGTGAGATGGCTCAGAGGTTAAGACCACTGACTGGCTGCTCTTTCTGAGGTCCTGAGTTCAGTTCCTAGAAACCACATGGTGGCTCACCTACCCATCTGTGATGAGATCTGGTGCCTTCTTTTGGTGTAGAGGCATACATGCAGTCAGAACTCTATAAATAATAAATAAATAAATCTTTTAAAATTTTTAAAAAAATTTTTATTTATTTATTATTTATACAGTGTTCTATCTGCATGCCAGAAAAGGGGACCAGATCGAATTACAGATGGTTGTGAGCCACCATGTGGTTGCTGGGAATTGAACTCAGGACCTCTGGAAGAACAGCAAGTGCTCTTAACCTCAGTCATCTCTCCAGCCCTAAAAAAAAAATTTTTTTTTTTGCAAAAAACAAACATAAAACCACCTGAGTAACCTAAAATGGCATTTTATAATTATTTTAAAAGAAAAATTTTGTAACTTATTTTCTGCTGAGATTTAGTTTAGAGAGTCATGTGTTAGTCTGGAAACTGTAAAAAAGAAAGAAGGCAAGATGGCTAGGTGTGGAATGAGGTACCCAGGTTTCTGAGTGTCTAGTGTGGCTCATGATCTTGGCAGAATTGGAATAAAATCTCATGTTTTTAGAGCACATGTAAATGAGGTGTGGCCTGGAGGTCAGGCCTGCCTCTCTGTGGACTCAGGTTCCAGGCAAATGACCAAGAACCACATCCCTGTGGAGCCGAGTGCCACTGCCGCTGGAGGGGATGCTCCTCACTCCGCTCTGACAACATCTTTGTTACTGGAGGGCAAGAGGAGATGATTGGCAAGAATTTAAGTGTCAAGCATTATGCTTCTGTTGGGATGGCATATTAATGTCCTTCTGCTGCCACACAATAGATTTAACAAATTATGTTGTAATTAAAATTTGAAAAGCATTTTATAGCTTCAGTATATAAGCTTTGGATTTCTTTTGAATTCTGCCTTACTGGTTTTGGTTCTATATTTCTCAAGATGGTTTTGAATTATGACTCAATCCTACTAATTACACATTTACTAAGAGCTCATAGTATAGTAGTGAATCTGAGATAAAATTTTGCAATTTCTGAACTTTGAAGTACAGTTTTCCTAAGACTAACACTATATTTTAACTTAAGGTTAATTATATTGGCTTGAATTCTTTGGTTGCAGATTCCTCTTTATATTATTAGCTTTGAAACGGAACTCTGACCTATGTTAATGTTCTGTTTTTCCTTTAAGATGTAGTATGAATTTGACCTTCCTTTCTTTTTTTTCCTCTCCCCTCCCTCACTCCATCCTGTCCTGCTTTCCTTCCCCACATTGCCATTTTTAGCAGACTGTTTTTCTTTTTGGTGTTTTTTTTTTTTTTTTTTTTTTTGTTATTTTGAGACAGGGTTTCTCTGTGTAGCCCTGGCTATCCTGGAATTTACTTGTAGATTAGGCTATTTTTTCCTTTTAAAAAACACTTATTTTTGCCTTGTGGTAGTGATGCACTTGGGAGTTAGAGTCAGGTGGATCTCTGAGTTCGAAGCCAGCCTAGTCTACAGAATGAGTTCCGGGATAGCCAGGGCTACACAGAGAAACCCTGTCTTGAAAAACATAGTGTTTTGCCTGCACTTAGGTATATATGTGTACCATGGGCAGAGGTCAGAAGATGACATCGGATCCCTGTAACTTAGTCACAGAGGGCTGTGAGCCAACCATGTGGGTGCTGGAAACTGAACCTGGGCCCTCTGCAGATGCAGCAAGTGCTTTAAATCACTGAGCCACTTCACCATTTCCTCTTTTCTTTTTTTATAAACGTTTTTGTGAATGTTAATATTTGTTGTTGTTGTTTTTTTTTTTTTTTTGATTTTTCGAGACAGGGTTTCTCTGTAGCTTTGGAGCCTGTCCTGGAACTAGCTCTTGTAGACCAGGTTGGCCTTGAACTCACAGAGATCTGCCTGCCTCTGCCTCCCGAATGCTGGGGTTAAAGGCGTGCGCCACCAACGCCTGGCGAATGTTAATATTTGTGTGTGTTCAGGTAGACGTGGATGTATGTGGAGACCAGAGGTTGACACTGTCTTCCTCACTTTCCTATATTGAGATGAGGTGTCTTACAGGAGCCCAGAGCTCACTGATTTGCCTAGTATAGCAAGCTAGCTTTTTCTGGGAATTCTGTATGTCCACTTATTGCTTAGAACTCAGTCTGTGATAATAGAGCCCCCTCCCCTTTGTGAGTTTTTTGAGACAAAGTCCCACTCTGTAGCTTAGGTTTCTTTGAACTCATGTTAATCTTCCGGTCTCAGCTTCTTAAACGTTAGCATGATAAGCATGAGCTACTATTACTATGTCCAACAAAAGAACCTTTTAAAGAAGGAAAGTAATCATCAAATTTACTTGGTAATTTTATTGGATGAGTTTAACAAATAGCAAGTTACTTGAAATATCCCACCATTGCTATCTCACATCTTCTCCTGCATTGTATCTAGTGGCAGTGTGCAGTATATTTATGTTGAGAGTGTGAGAGATAGCTGCTACATCTTTTCCAATCGCCAAAGTTGCTTCTGAAACAAGCCTCGATCCTGTGCAAGTTTCTGCTTTACCTTGTACTGTTACCATGTCACATCTAAGCATTAGTTAGTGTTCTGGTTAAAGTAAACTTTACCAGTGTAGCAAACTTTGAGGACTTTCTCTAGTTTAGAAATTTAAAAATATTTTTAGGGTTAGTATTCTTTGTCAGAATCAAGTTTACAAAAGTAGCACCCTTGTTTTTGTGTTTTCTTTTTTCTTTCAACTTTTCAAGACAGGGTTTCTCTGTGTAGCCTTGGCTGGCCTCAAACTCAGAGATCTGCCTACCTCTGCCTGCCTCTGCCTTCTGAGTGCACCCGTGTGTTTTGTTTTCTTTTGAGATCACATGAAAGAGTAAAAAGTTCTATAGTCTCTGCTAAAACCTCTTTGTAGCTAGAAATTAGGCTGCTATTTATCTTGATTTTTTAAAATATTTATTTATTTATTTATTATATATACAATATTCTGTCTCCGTGTATGCCTGCAGGCCAGAAGAGGGCACCAGATCTCATTACAGATGGTTGTGAGCCACCATGTGGTTGCTGGGAATTGAACTCAGGACCTCTGGAAGAGCAGTCAGTGCTCTTAACCTCTGAGCCATCTCTCCAGCCCTTATCTTGATTTTTAAAATGTTATGTTATTAAGAATTTTATGCCAGGCAGTGGTGGCATATGCTTTTGATCCCAGTGATCAGTGTGAGTTCGAGGCCAGCCTGGTCTACAGAGCTCGTTCCAGTACAGCTAGGGCTATTTAGAGAGACCCTGTCTCCAAAAAAAAAAAAAAAAAAACCAACCAACCAATAAACAAAGACCCTTCTGTGTTAGGTCTTTCAGGTTAAATTATTGTTGTGCTTTGTTCATATTTTGCTGAAGAGTTTATATAGATGCAGAAATAACAGCATTAAAGACCTATTGTCGGGGCTGGAGAGATGGCTCAGCGGTTACGAGCACTGACTGATTTTCCCTGACCTTCCAGAGGATGTGGGTTCAATTCCCAACACCCACATGGCAGCTCACAACTATCTGTAATTCCAAGATCTAACACCCTCACACAGACATACATGCAGACAAAACACCAATGCACATTTAAAAAAAAAAGGGATTTACTATTTCTGTGTGCTCATTTGTTTTTGTCAACATGACAAACTAAGAACCACCTGGGCAGAAGGAGCCTCACCTGAAG
This sequence comes from Ondatra zibethicus, assembly GCA_004026605.1. Classification (NCBI taxonomy): domain Eukaryota; kingdom Metazoa; phylum Chordata; class Mammalia; order Rodentia; family Cricetidae; genus Ondatra; species Ondatra zibethicus. The sequence goes on along the minus strand of PVIU01002442.1, from coordinate 121,720 downwards.
AACTGCCTCCTGCCAGCTGGCCTGTGGGCATGCCTGTGGGGGAGTTTTTCTGATCAGTGATTGGAGTGTGAGGACTCAGCCCAGTGTGGGTGGCGTTAGCCCTGGCCAGGTGGCTGAGCAAGCCAGAATGCAGCATCCCTCCACAGTCCAGTTCTGCTTCAAGCGCCTGCCCTAAATTCCCATCTTGGCTTCCCTCCATGAATGGACTGTAACCTATAAGATATAAGAAGCCCTTTACACCCCCAAGTTGCTTTTGGTTGTGGTGTTTATCACAAGAGAGATTCAAGCTAGAATACTCTGGAAAGAAAGAGACTGGCCATTGTATATAAGCTAGTCACCTTATAATGGAAATCCCAGTGTGGACTTATGAGGTATTTGAAGAACTAAATCAATTTCATAAAAATTCATGCTCTGGAGTCTTTCCAGAAATGTGGCTCAGTCTTTCTGTTTTTAGGACTTTCTCTTAATTTGGAAACAATTTTAACATGGCTGGCTATTTGACTTCTCAGTTAATGGTAGATTAGTGTGTCAGAACAGGAGATGTTGCAAGCTGCTTGTTGACAGGTGTCCTTGATAGCAGCAGTGTGAGCTGACTGCTAGTGAATAAACAGAACTATCAAAGGCAGACTGCAAGACTGGAAGAGCACCAGCCACTCCATGAACCTCGTCCTCTCTCTAGGACATCAGTTCTGCATAGTAATTGAAGCCCATAGTGATGACTAAATCAATAAAGTTTAATTATGTTCTATAGATTTAAAAAATCCTGCCGGGCGGTGGTAGGGCACACCTTTAATCCCAGCACTTGGGAGGCAGAGGCAGGAGGATCTCTGTGAGTTCGAGACCAGCCTGGTCTACAGAGCTAGTTCCAGGACAGACTCCAAAGCCACAGAGAAACCCTGTCTCAAAAAACCAAAAAAATAAAAAATTAAATTTAAAAAATCCAAAAAGAAGCACCTAATTCAGTTTATAAAGATTTCCACTGAGAATGGCTAAAATAACACATTTTGAGACTTAGAGAATGTAAAGTCATTCTATGAAAATGGCTTTGGGTGTTTGGGTGCTGTCTCAGTTCTTCCTCGGTTGACAGGCTGGAGATATTCTTCTCAGAATGCCAGAGTATTAATACATCTAAGATGTACCTAGACAGTTTTTAAGTACAAGCTCGAGTTCTACAGAGAAATTTTTGTTCTTAGAAGGAGATGAATAAGAATCTGTTTATTTAAAAAATATCTTTGAATGAGTTGATCCAACGGTATCACCATAGAAATAAATTAAAATCAAGTTGTTGAAAGCAGCCTGTTTATGCTGAGTATTACCCCTGATTCATGCAGTATGGCAGATAAGTCTTAGAGAGTCATTTAAACTCAAAATAATTCCAAGAGGAAGGAGGGAGAGTTACCTTTTTAATTTTGAAAATCACATTGATGTGTCTCTCATTTTTCCAGAAGTGCTGTTTAGTGCACTTAAATTGAATTATAAAGGAAAGACTTTCCTGTGGTTCGGGGAAAATTGATTTTACTGGGAAACAGGCTGTTTTCTAGCATATTCTTAAGACTTTAGTGTTTGGGCTTTTTTTTTTTTTTTTCTGTCTGAAAGACTGTCCCAGGATTGCATTTTTTTGAGAAAAGGCCTTTACTTTTGCTGTTTTTTTTTTTTTTTTTTTTTTTTTTTTTGGTGTGTGTGTGTGTGTGTGTGTGTGTGTGTGTGTAGGGGAGGTGCATTGTCTGTTTGGTTTTTGGTTTTTCGAGACAAGGTTTCTGAGTAGTTGTGGAGCCAGTCCTGGAAAGCACTCTGTAGACCAGTCAGGCCTTGAACTCACAGATATTCATCTGCCTCTGGAGTGCTGGGTACCGCTGCCATGCATTTTTGTTTTTTCTTAATTCTAATCTAATTGGTAACTCTGACTTTACAATGTAAACTTCTAAAATACCCCATTTGGGGGGCTGGAGTGATGGCTCAGAGGTTAAGAGCACTGACTGCTCTTCCTGAGGTCCTGAGTTCAATCCCCAGCAACCACATGGTAGCTCACAGCCATCTATAATGAGGTCTAGTGCCCTCTTCTGGCCTGCGGGCATACATGGAATGTTGTATATATAATAAATAAATCTTTAAAAAAAAAATACCCCATTTGTTACCACTCTAATGGCCCTTTTGTTTCCTTTCCTACCTTTCTGCTTGTAAAATGTTGGCCCTGGAAGAAAGTCTTGAGTTCAGTTAATATAGGTGAAGTCCCACTTGGCGGAATCCTTTCTCTGGCCTCTGTCACACATGTACATTTATCTACTGACTGAATGTTTTTGGTGATAGTCTAGTCTCCATGTCTGCTAGTTTTACAATTCAAGCATCTCCGAAAACTGGAAAAATAGTGCCTGCACTAAACTTTTTCCTCATTACTCTAAACAGTATATTGGCACAGCAGCTGGTTAGTATCACATTATGTGAGGTTCTGTGAGCTAACACACATGTAGGAGGGCTGGTGAGTGTGCAAAGCACTTGCCTTGCACGCCTGACAACCCAAGCTCTATTCCCAGAGTCCACAGTGGAAGGAGAGAACCCAACTTCTCAAAGTTGTCCTCTGACCTTCACCCGCATACATTTTGAGGCACATGCCCCTTGCCCACTAAAAATAATAATGTAAAATATTAGGAGGGTGTGTATAGGAATCATGAGAGAATTGAGCATCTGTAGATTTTGGTTATCATTAGAGAATCCTAGATCCCATCTCCCATGGCTAACAACGGATGGTTACAATAAGCTGAGTTCCTAAGCAGACCACATAAAAGTTGTTGATTATTAGGATTTTTTGTTTTTATGTAAATAAAAACTGTCTTTATAATTTCCAGGAACTAGTGAATTCTTCCTGGAGGAATTACTTCTGTGTCACCTTTAAATTCTGCTATTTTGTCTTTTCTTTGGTAAATGCATTCTCTTTGAACCACCAGAACCTAATGGGAGTTTTAAGTCACAGCCTGATTGCTGTGAATGGAGTTCTTTCCAGAGGTGCTGCCTTCTAGTTACGGGGTGTCTGTAACATTGTAACATTCATAAAATACATAGTAAATTGTCAAATAAGTTCTCTGTCTCTACAGCCTTATAAATGTAGCTAAAGAGCTCTGTCTTAGAATTGTATTTCTTTTGTGTCCTGTTCAGTCAAGACTAAAGATATTTTTCTTATGAACTGTTGTTATATTGGAGATGGTTAGGTGGGCAAGAGCCAGATCCTATAAGGGGCTGTAGATTGAGCTAGAAGTGTAGACTTGACAAATATGATGGCAGTGGAGATGAACCACCACTCTCTGTGTCCCCAGTGACGCTCCATGCAAGTAACAGAAGGGGCTGGGAAGCCAAGAAAACTACGGGGCGGCACTTAGGCTTATGGTTTGACTAATTACTTACTGAGCTAGGAAAAACAGGGAATTAAGTGCCATTGTACTTTCAGATAGTTGTGAGATCTCTCTCTTCTAGTTTGGTTCCATTGCTGTATGTCAGGTTTTGGTTTGAGACAGGCTCTTTCACCGTGTATCCCAGGCTGAACTTGAACTCAGGTTCTCCTGCCTCAGCCTCCCATGTGCTGAGATTACAGGCCTGTGCCACTGTGCTCAGCATGCTGTATCCTAAGTCATTATCAGAGTGGGCCAAGGGAAATGTATTACAAAAAGCATTTGGGATCGGACCTGCAAGTGCTTGTGTTAAAGATTAGCACTGAACTGCGACTAAAAGCTGGGGAGATAAGGGCAGCAGTAATTTTTAAGGTTGGTTTCAAGCTTCACACATTCTCTACCCAGTATTAGTTTCAGCTTCCCCAGGGATTCCCATTGTGGGCATTCACTGATAACCTGGATTTACACAGCCTTTTGTGGAGTTTCTCTTGGTTTCCACTTTATTCACGTCCCCATTCAGAGACCTTCAGAGTCTCCCCTGTTTTCAGGACAAATTGTTCAGCATAACCAAGTCTTTCCACACTGTCCTTTCCTTGTGTCCCTGTTCTCATAGAAAGGGAAATTTGTACACATGTGTGGGTCTTCAGACTGGAGGCACAAGAAATGATGTGTTCATTTAACATAGTACCTACTGCCCTGGGGCAGAAACATCCAAGCAGCCACGTTTTTACAGACAGTTACTAGCCTGAGAATTTACAGTAGAGTTGCCACTTGCTGGTTTATTAAAATTTTTATTAAAGTACAGATTGACTTTGAATTGAAGCATTTTTTTAAGGTTTTGAGTAGGCTGTTTATCTGGTAAATTAGCATGTCTACAGGACGGTTATAAGATAGCATGGTGAACATTAAGAATAATGTGTGTGGTCAAGTAGATAATAAATGCTTGCTGCTGCTATTATTTCAATTGAAATCTAATCTTAAATGATAGCTCTCTTCTAACTGTACTTCTTCCTACTTCCCTATTGTGATCTTATTCCAGCCAGTCTGGGGATCTTGCTGGTTCCTAAGGACTTATACGATTCTTACTAATTCCTCTGCCTGGAATTCCATTTGTTCATGCACCTCAGGTTTTTTTTCTACTGACGTCTGGATTCATCCTTAAAAGCCACCTTCCTAGTGTCGCTTTTCTTGGTCACTCGAGTTATGAGCTCTTACTTTAGAGTGTTCTCTGTTACTTTATAGTCCTGATTCCACTCAGAACACCTTGTCAGATTAAACAGTGTTTTACCTTTTAGTTTTAGTTATTCATGCATTTCTTACCTACTTTAGAATTGTGTATTAGAGACCCAAGCCAAAACCTGACACCTGATTAGCACTCAGTAACCATGGGTAGATACTCTGTGAGCTATCTGAAGTGTAAGGAGATAATTCATGTGGACAACAAGGAAAGATTTTATAAATGCCACCAAATAGTATTGTTCTCAGAAAGTTTTCCACCTACAAAGCATTAATGGAACACCAACTGTATTAATTTAAGAAAGATTAAAAAGAAAAAAAGATGAAAGACCTCATTTGGCCTTCTCAACCAGCTTAGTATGGGGCCATAATGATCTGATTTCCCTGAAGATAACAGATTCACACTGTTAGGACAAATGCATCTTTGATTCCAGATGTGGTATACTTCTCAGGATTTGCAAGATTAAGATTGAGTCTGAATGGGGGCTCATCACTTTGTCTTTAATGTTGTACTGATTTTTTTTTTTCCTTTACAACAATCAAAAGAGGTCTTTGTGACATGAAGTAAATAGATACTTTCCTTCGGCTTTGTATCCAGGATGAGAACAGCACCATTCAGCAGTGTGTCTGCAGAGGGTGTTCTGGTTCTGCTGCTGACTGTATCTTCCCTTCACTATCCAACCTGTCATCTGTAACCTGAAGAACCTGATTGCGTGTATCACTGATTTGCCAGGACAAATTTCTGAAAAATGATTATTTATTGAGCAGAATCAGTGGCAATGCTGGCACTGTTAGTCCCAGGACGCAGGAGGTAGAGGTAGGAGGATCAGGAAGGAGTTCAAGTCCAACCTTGGCAACCTACACAGTTTGAGGGTAGCCTGGGCTATATGAGACTTTGTCTCAAAAGGCCAAAAACAATTATTTGCTTACTTATTTAATTTTTTGTTTGTTTGTTTTTAGAGACAGGGTTTCTCTGTGTAGCTCTTGCAATCCTAGAACTTACTCTAAGATCAGGCTGACCTCAAACTCTGTCTGACCTACCTCTGTCTCCTGAGTGCTGGGATTAAAAGTGTGGGCTAACCACACCCCATTCTTTTTTTAAAAATAATATGTCCAATTTTGTGGCAAAGTATATTGATTCTTTATTGATTGTTGCTATTCTGTAATTCTTTGCATGTCTTCATCATTTTGGGCATTTGTTGAGTAAAGCTTTCCCACTGTACATTTTCCACTTTCTCAAGTGGCTCTTTGCTGTTTGTTTGCTACGCGTTTTGAAGTACCTTCCTACAGTGACTGTTCGTGGGGTTTGTGCTATTTAAAGTGTTTTCAGAGGGCCAGTAGCACGAGCATCAGACTTGATAGGAAGATAGACTCTCGGGCCACATTCCTCAAATCTGTATTTTAACAAGATCACTAATTGATTCTGTGCAGGTTGAAGTTTAACAAGCACACAGATAGCACATGGACTATTACCATGGACTGATACCGTCTGTGCGTGTGTAACAATTAGAGTCCTTACTTGGTACTTTCTGATATAGCGATATCCTTAGAAGATGCTTTTGTCTTTAAAACCAGAAGAAGAAAAGGCCCTAAAACACAAGAGTAAATACTCTGTCCACTAAAGTTCAGGACTATTAGAGGCTAAGTTGTTTCCATGCCTGCTAAGACGTTCCCGACAGGTTTGCAGTGTTTTGAAGGTCTGTATGAGAGAGGCTGGTGTACAGTCTTCTGCGTCAGAACATTATAGTACAGAGATGCTTTCTGTTCCCTTTCGGTCAGGCAGATGTGGAGCTGTGTGTGACACCCATGGACAATAGCGTGTCATCCTCAAGTTTCCTTGCTTGGTTTTGCCAAGAGACTATCATAGTGCTCTCATTAATCTTGCATAGTAACAAAGGTCAGCATCCAGATCCCGGTTTTCTTTCTTTCTTTCTTTCTTTCTTTCTTTCTTTCTTTCTTTCTTTCTTTCTTTCTTTCTGTCTATCTTTGTTGGTTTCTTCAAGACAGGGTTTCTCTTTGTAACAGCTCTGGCTGTCCTGGAACTCACTCTGTGGATGAAGCTGACCTCAAACTCATTGAGATCTGCCTGCCTCTGCCTACCAAGTGCTGGGATTAAAGGCATGCTCCACCACCACCCGGCTCCAGGTTTTCTTTCTGTGTTGTTTAATTCCTTTGAAGTTTAAGGAAAAGTACTTTGGGATCTATGTGTTTTCTGTTCCTGATACCATTTTATTTCTCTTAAAGTACAGGTGTGCCTCAGGAGCAAAAAATTAAATCTGAGTGTTGATTGGCCGATGCTTTGTGCAGTGTTTACAAAGACCACATTTTGTACTGTATTAGCTCAGAGTCATTTCAGTGGCTTAGTAAATGAGAATAAATTTATTTCTTTAAATAGCATTACTTTAAAAATACTGTTAATGTTTAAAAATAGGGTAAGGTTCTTCTAAGGGCTTTCTTTTTATAACTATGTCTTCATTTATTTCAGCACCATTTGTAGTTGTGTTGGCTTGGGCAAGTTTACTCTTTCCCAATCAAGTATTAACCATTCCTGACTCAACCTACCGTCCAGGATCCTATGAGATAGAGCATGTTCAGGGTATTTCTTGAATTTAAATGTCCTCAATTACAAGATCAGATGATTCATGCCTTTTTGGGGGGATGGGGCTATTGAAAGAGTTGAGGTAATGTAGGTAAGACCCCTAACATGACTCTGACACAGAAAACAGTACCCAGTGCAAGCATTAGCTGCTTCCCCTTTCCCTTGATCTGTTCTATGTGTGCACAGTTATTCTAGGTGTGGCTCTTGCTAAAACAAGATTCCTGTTGCATTCTTCTTCCATTGTATCAACGTTGAATGGAGAGAGTAAACTTCTTTATGACAGAGACCTTGTTTTGTTTACTGTGGCATCTTTGGTGCTTAGCCTTGGCACTGTACTAAATGCTTGATGGATGAATGAATATGCTTGAATAAATTTAGAGGGTGCCTTTGACGTTTATAGACATCAGATGTACTCAGGTAAAATTAAGTCATTGAAAAAATTTACTTGTCCAGTGAAATGGCTCAGTGGATCAAGGCATCTGTGGCCATTCTGACCAGAGTTTAATCCCAGAAACCATGACTGGAAGGAGAGAGCTGACTCCCACAAATTGCCCTCTGACATTCACAATAAAAAAAAATGAGCCGGGCGTGGTGCACACACTTTAATCCCAGCACTTGGGGTGGCAGAGGCAGGTGGGTCTCTGAGTTTGAGGCCAGCCTGGTCTATGTAGTGAGTTCTAGGACAGCCAAAGCTACACAGTGAGACCCTGTCTCAAAAAATAACAGCATCAACAAAAACAAAGAAGCAAACAAAGAAAAACCCCTAAACTTTTATTAAGTGACTGGGGGATGGGCCTGTCAGAACAGTGCCTGCTGCCCTACAAGCAGAGGGTCAGAGTTCAGATCCTCAGCACCCATGTGAAAAGCTGAGCCCAGTGTCACATGCCTGTAATCCTTAGCACTGAGGAGGCAGAGGAGTCAGCTCCCTGGAACTCATTTAACAGCCAACGCAACCAAATCAGTGGACTCCAGGTTCAGTGAGAGACCGTGTTTCAAAAACATAAAGTGGAGGGTGATTGATGAAGACACCTAAAGTTGACCTCTGACCTCCCTCATACACATACACACACCCTCACATACATACACCACACACACAAACACTTAGTAGCTAGTCTATGCAGGTTCTGTTCTAGCCATTGGGTGTACAAATGGTAAAAAAAGACTCAGGGGCTGTATGGTTGGTTCAGTGGTTAAGAGTATTGCTTCACTTGCAGTGCTCCTGAGTTTGATATGCAGCACCCACACTGGAAGGGCTTACAACTGCCTGTAACTCTAGCTCCAGGAGATCTGACCCCCTTCCTGGCTCCCTCAGGCACCTGCATATAGATGTATATTGACACATACAGAGATTAAAGATAGAATGACTCTGTTAAAAAAAAAAAAAGACTTAAGGTCTTATCCTCATGAGATCCTGTGTTTTAGATGGAGAGAGGGTTATATTGAAGAAGGGCAGTACGCACGTCAACAAGGCTGTAGTGTGGCAGGGCTGAGAGGCTGTGTTTGGGAATGAGGGCTGCCGCTTTAGTTGGAGTGCTTGGGAGGCCTCTCTCAGAGACGCAATGGCCATGCCCTTTGATTCTTATCGTGAGGCTTGAGTAGCAGTGCTGGAGCTTTGACATCAAAAGGCTAGAAACTATCAAGTTTCAAATATGTTAGGCTTGTAACCTTTTCCCCTAAAGTGAATCAACACTGGCTTCCTAAGAGTTCCCCTGTAGCATTTCTCTGACTTCTCACCCCCCGTATAATGGTTTCACTTCCTACTTTCAAAATTGCTGAGCATTCAAAATCATGTTTCTCAGAAGAAAAGTTGTTTTGAAGAGCTTAAAGTCAGATGCCTCTGAAAGAGGTTGGAGTTTGGTGTTGCATCATGAAACCTAAGGGCATCTTTTGTGTGATTGTTTTGGCTGTATACCTATTCTTGCTGTTGTCAACTCTGCTAGCAAATGATCAGAATTCTGCATTCACTCCTCCTAATGGAGAAATCTTCATGCTAAGAAATATGAGGAAGAAAAACAAAAGAGATTTGTGGAACTTTCTAATCCAATCATCTCTGGAGTATGGGATTCCTGCAAATCTTGCATTTTCGATTGACCCTGTGAAAGAACAGTATTCAGATAAGGCCCTGTTTTAGGAAGCATGAAGGCATATTTGCTATATACAGCTCTGAGCCTTGAATTTAATTGTGGTGTGTTTCATTATGTGGCCTTGATAGATACTATTTTAAGCTAGTCTTTCATAACTTAAGGCATTAATAATTTATCCAGGATGTGTAGGTAAGATATTTTTGTGCTTTAAGGTCTTCTGTTCAATGGATTGGAAGTCTGTTGGTGATTAAATCCAAATATATTAGTCTTTTGAGGTTTTTGGGTTTGGCCTCTAGCGACGTGTTTTGCTTATAACAGTCCCCCCCCCCTTCTCTTCCTTTTAATAGGGACATCATGACAACAGAGAAGAGCTCAGTGGTTGAAGCTGAGGATTCTCAGCACCAGCAACAGAAGGAAGAAGGTGAGGGAGCCACAAACTCAGGCCAACAAGAAACTCAGCTGGAAGAGGCTTCGCAACCGGCAGCTGAGGGCACTAATCAGTGTGAGCCAAAGCTGAGAGCATCCAATGGGGACACTCCGACACATGAAGACTTGACCAAGAACAAGGAACGGACGTCAGAAGGCAGAGGCCTGTCACGACTGCTCTCCTCATTGCTCAAAAGGCCCAAGTCTCAGGTTTCTGAAGAAGAAGGCAAAGAAGTAGAGTCAGATAAAGAAAAAGGTGAAGGAGATCCAAAGGAGATAGAATTTAGAACCAGCCTTGATGAAGACATCATTTTAAAGGCCCCTATTGCAGCTCCTGAGCCTGAACTCAAAACAGACCCATCTTTGGATCTTCATTCATTAAGCAGTATAGAAACACAGGTAAGGCATTCGCCTGTGGGGGAGAGTATAATGAAGATACATTATATCTGTACTTTTCATAGACGAATATTTGCTATTATTTTTTATGAGTCAGTTGACTTAGGCATTGATAGTGATAAATAGCATAAGGAGTTTCTGTTTTAAAGAAATTAATGTAATCAGTTGAAACCTGACTTAAAAACTATGCTCTAAAAATCAAAGAAATGAAGGAAACTATCAGATGAGTTTATTCAGCCCATGTGTCATCTTGCTGTAACAACAGAACAAATTTGAGTTTTAATGAGAGAGCAAGAAAGAAGTAAGGTGGTTTCGAGTTCATTTTGGTGGAATTAGGGATGGGATAGTTACCAGCCAGAGTGGCCCTTTTATGAAAAATCTTCATTAATTCAGGTGATCAATCTGAGCCACGCCTGCCCTACTTGGGCTCTATGCTAGGGAGCATATCACTGCAGTGTAAATTCCATCCCATGTGTAATGGTTTTACATTTTTTATCACGTTTATTTATTTGTGCATGTGTGTACATGCATGTTTGAACGTGCATGTATCATAGCGCGTGTATGGAGACCAGAGGACAACTCTGGGGAGTCAGTCTCTTTTTTCTACAGTGTGTCCTTCAGGAATCAAACTCAAGTAGCCAGGCCTGGCAGCACGTGCTGTTTCCTGATAAGCCATCTCACTGGCCCCTTCTGTAGTGTTTATTCATACAGGGCTTTAACTTTGTCCCAGTATAATTAAACATAAGTTGTTCTTTTCTCCAAAAAACATGTAAAAGCACTACTAGCATAATTCAAACTGTCTTCTGGGAATCTTTGTAAGCCTTGCTGCTTACAAAGAGTTATTTTCAGATTTTACTTTTGTAGCTTTTGAACATTATCTGGATTGTTAAGTTTAAATCCTGTATATGCTTCTGTGAAAGGTCTAAAGAGGTATAGTTTCATTAGGATTTTCTAAAATTATTACATGTATTTCTGGAACTATTACTGTGTATTCAGAGTGTCAAAGGCTGACTTTAGGATGAAATCATAATAGGTACTCGCTGTTAGTGAAACAATATTAAAAACAAAACCCAGGGTTGGATGGGAGACTCAGTGGGTAAGAAGGCTTGCTACACAAGCCTGGTGACCTAATTCAAACCCCTAAAACCCTGATGAAACGATGAATGTGGTAGCACAAATCTGTAATCCCAGCATTCCTTTGGAAAGATGAGGGGTGGAGACAGGAATGTAGCATAAATTCTAATTGTTCTTAATAATAAAAACTCAGAGTCAGCTATTGGGGGGAGAAAGCGGGACATGGCAGCGTGCAAGCAGACATGGTGATGGAGAGGTAGCTTAGTGTCCTACATCTCGGCTTGGCGGCAACAGGAGGTGATCTAAGATACTGGGAGGTATTTTGAGCATATATAAGATCTCAAAGCCCACCCCCACAGCGACACACCTCCTCCAACAAGGCCACACCCACTCCAACAAGGCCACACCCACTCCAACAAGGCCACACCCACTCCAACAAGGCCACACCCACTCCAACAAGGCCACACCTCCTAGTAGTGTCTCTCCCTTTGGGGCCGTTTTCTCTCAAACCATCACAGTAGTTATGAATGAGACATATGGAATCAAAGTAGGGACTGCAAAACACAGAAGAGTGACAGGCCCTCATGCTTGCACAGCAAACTTTACTAACTGATCCACCCCCTTTTTGAGAGAAGGTCTCTCAATGTAGGCTTTCCTAGCCTGGAACTTGTTATGTAGACCAGGCTGGCCTCTAACTCACGGAGTTGCACCTACTTCTGTCTCCTGATTGCTGGAATTAAAGGCTTGCACCCATACCCAGCACTCACCTATTAGTTTTAAATATTTATTTATTCATTACAAATAATTATTGAAAACCCTCTGTGTAAACCAGGCTCTAGGATGGATGTTCCTTGATGAGTTAAACCCTGTAAATGATGGACCAGTGAGATGGCTCGGAGGGTAAAGTGCTTGCTGCTGCTGCCGGCCAGTCTGATGACCACACACGGAAGTGGGAGGAGCAGCTCTCAGGGTGTTGATATAAGAAATAGTTCAGTGTGAGCCGGGCGGGCCGGGTGGCTCACGCCTTTAATCCCAGCACTCTGGAGGCAGAGGCAGGCGGATCTCTGTGAGTTTGAGACCAGCCTGGTCTACAAGAGCTGGCTCCAAAGTCACAGAGAAAAAACCAAAAAAAAAAAAAAAAAAAAGAAAGAAAGAAAAAAAGAAAGAAATAGTTCAGTAGTTCAGTGTGATAAGACACACGCAGCTCATGAAGGCCTCTCTGAAGATGCTGAAATGGTTGTGAAGGCTACATACAAGCCTATCGGTCACCCCCTGAATCTAATACAGCAGGCAAGTAACTCAGTCTTTTTCTTTTTTTTTAAATAAATGTCAACCGTGTATTGTTTTGGAAGGAAAGAATTAATAGAATTTAGTTAAAACTCATTGAATTTATTGTGTTGAAAGAAAGAAAATAATCCAGTATAATTTCTAATACCAGCATTTAGACTGAGGCAGGAGAACTATAGGTTTGAGGCTAGTTATCTGTCTTTAATAATAATAACCCAAAAAATATGTAAGAAAATGTATGCTAAAATATTCTCTGACTTTCCTGTGTAGCATTTGGATGATTTAAGGATTGCTGGAGGAGGCCAGCTTCAATCTCCCCTTCTCCTTTACCCTTGTTTGGATGTAGCAAAGTAGGGAAGAGTTGGAGTGCAGCCACAGTTTTTAGCTTGGTACATTCATTTCTTAACGCAGATATGTAGGGATACGAGGCTTCAAGAACTTCTCTGAGCTGTTTATAAAATTTAAAGCCTGTGACAAATCGTTTTGTTCACAGTTCACAAGACTACCTTTCTAAAGTGGAGGATCATGGGATAGAGGCAACAAAACTTTGATGAACATATATATCATATAATGTTACAGTCAGGAAGAATATATAATGCTGAGAGTAGCAGATGGTATCCCACAGTCACCAATTTGATAGGATTATACCTGAAAAAAATTAAGAATAGTCAAGTCTAAACGTCTTTGGGGAAATCATAATACCTGTTAAAAAATGAATTAGTTAATATAACTCAACTGTTTTTTTGTTTTAATAGTTTCTTTCTGTTCCTTTTTGTTTGTTTTTGTTTTTTGAGACAGAATTTCTCTCTGCAGTTTGCGCTGTAGAACAGGCTAGCTTCAAACTCACAGAGATCCGCCTGTCTCTGGCTCCTGAGTGCTGGGATTAAAGGTGTGCGCCACCACCATCCAGCTTCTGTTTGTATTTTTATTGGTGGGGTACTACTTACTGTAGGTAGGAGTGTGTAGCCTGTTTTGTGAATGTCTTTTCACTGACTTGGTGTGATGGATGTGCAGCCAGCTCAGGAAGAACACAGAGAGGATCCGGAGTCTGAACCGAGGGAAGGAGAAGGGATTGAAGAGCGCTCCAAGGCAGGCGTGAAGGAGGACCCCGAGCCAAAAGCGGAGAGAGAACCCGAGGCTTCGCAGAAGCCAGTCAGGAGGCACCGAGACATGCACTGCAAGGTCTCTCTGTTGGACGACACAGTTTTTGAGTGTGTGGTGGAGGTGAGTGTTTTAATCCCAGAGTCAGGGCTACAATCGCATTGTATGGGGTGTGGGGATAGTAAAGATAAGACCTACCCTGAGGACCATTCTGTGGACAGAAATGTTAATGGTGACTTTCTGGAGATGAAGTGGTGGGAAAATGGGAGTCTTATTTTCTCCTCCCTGAATCTGTCAAGATCTTGAGACTTAAGCATGTGGTTACTTTTATAATTTTAGAATCATTTTGTTTTTCAAAAGATTGTTTCTCTCTCTCTCTCTCTCTCTCTCTCTCTCTCTCTCTCTCTCTCTCTGTGTATGTGTGTGTGTGTGTGTGTGTGTGTATGTGCGTGTGTGTATAGTACTTCTCTATGACCAGATTTCCCAAGGTAGGCTGAATTTCTGATACTAGGTCCAGCTATCCCTATAATTATGTTTGGAAATGGAATATCTAGATGTCTCCGGGTAAAAGCACCTGCAATTCAATTGTGAGTTCAAATCCCTAGAACCCACACAAATCTGGCTGCATTAGAATCTGTAATTCCTGTCCTCCTGCAGTGAAGTATGTACAGAGACAGGAGAATTCCTTCAAGTTCGTGGGTAGGTAGCCTGGTGTGGGCAGAGACAAAATGAGAGATGTTTCAAATAAGGTACAAGACAAGGGACTGACACCTGAGGTTGTTTTCTGAGCTCCACATGCATGCCATGGAACTCAAACACACATATATACATGTTATACACACATGGGTTGGGGGACAAATAATTAACATATAAAGTAATTATGAGGCTAGAGAGATAGCTCAGAGCACTTGCTGCTCTTGAAGTTGCAACTTCTATAACTGTCTATAACTCCTGTTCTGAGGATTGGGCATCCACTTACAGCCTTTTCTCAGGCACCTGCAGACATGTGGTGTACACAGGTTCGTGTATACACAAACACACATACACACACACAAACACACACACAGTTTCTGTTTAACATTTCTGTTTCCCCAGATCTAAGCCTCAATCATTTATTTTTATCTGTCTGATATATTTTAGTTCCATGAAATAGACTATAGAAATATAAATCATAGGGGCTGGAGAGATGGCTCAGCGATTAAGAGCATTGCCTGCTCTTCCAAAGGTCCTGAGTTCAATTCCAAGAAACCACATGGTGGCTCACAACCATCTGTAATGAGGTCTGGTGCCCTCTTCTGGCCTGCAGGCATACACACAGATCTAATACTGTATACATAATAAATAAACAAATATTTAAAAAACACCATCATTTAAAAAAAAAGAAATATAAATCATATAATGCCATTTCTTTTTTCCCAGTTAGAAGGAGACTGAAATGTAATGCCATTTCTTAAAATCGCTAATGTTTTATGAAAGAATCAGTAATTGAATCAGGATTTAATAAATGTTAGTTATTCAGCTTCTTTCTTTGTTCCTTCAGGATGAACTAAAACATCTGTTAACTGTTGTTCTAACTTGACAGTAGTTGCCAGTTGTGCTGTGTTACTATATGCACAATTATTGCAAGTACTAGTAGCTTTTATGGACAAAACATGTTATTCATGTGCTTGAGTTTTATTATTACTGATCAGATTTTGTGCAAATATAAATGTATCCAACCATAAGCATTCTAAAGCATTATGTATAGAGTGTGTGTATGTGTGTGTGTGTGTGTATTCTATATATAATGCTGTTGTATTTGAGAAAGGGTTCTCTGTGTAGCCCTGGCTGTTCTAGAATTTTATTTGTAGACCAGGCTGACCTGGAAGTAACAGATCCACCTGCCTCTGCCTCCTGAATGTTGGGGTTAAAGGCGTGTGCCACCACTGTCCAACTATTTTTTTAATTTTGTAGTTGTTGTTGAGATGCAGAGTCATGTAGTTCAGGCTGGTCTTGTCATGTAGCCTAGGATGATCTTGAATTCCTGAATCTCCTGCCTCTGTTACCCAAGTGCAAGGATTACAGGTGTGTGCCATAATGCAAACATGTTATTTCTATGATGAGAAAATATAAATATTTGTTCTGATATGGGTAACTGAGGGTAATAAACGGCCAGAAGTTTTCAACAAATGAATTTTAGTGATAAACTTTTTGATTTTTAGAACTCCTGGGAATTATGAATATAAGTGTTTAGGGACTTGTACCTGAATTCTCAAATTATTGACCCTCATTTAGAGTGAAATCAGAAAAGAGGTTAAATTTAATGATGTTATATAAATGAGTTAACACTAAATGAACAATTATGCAAATTATTAATAGTTATTTAAAATAATCCGTTAACAGGAGACTGTGTCAACTGTTTGTACTAAAAATATCTGTGTAGCTAGGGCATAACTCAATATAGTGCATGTTCCTAACACCCAAAAGGCTCTGAGTTCATACCTGGAACTGGGAAGGAAAGATTTTTAAATTTTGAAGTATTTTTATATATATTTCTGATTTTTTAGTAAGTGGGTATAAAAATTCTTATTTTACAGTTGAAGAGCTAGTGTTAATTGAATGACACAGCTGGTTAGCTGGGAAATAGAGGAGCCAGGTTGTTGTTTTAGCTTTAATTCACAGCCTGTAAATTACGGCATGCTTCCTTATAAGAGTTTAAGTGCCAGCTTTAGAAGTGGTTTGACTTTGTAAAGAAAATGATTTGTAACACTAGTGAGTAACTGCTATAACATCTAGTGTCTGTAGACTGTCTATTTCCTACTCCTCAGAAAGGGGTTTTAGGGAGTTTGGGTATAGTTCATTCTTATTGATACTTATTTTGAAAATAATTTCCACAGCCACAATTATCATCTGTTTGGACAGGTTGAGTTAGTAATTTAGTTGATCGTGGTAACTGGTACTGACCCATAGCATGGCTCAGGAAATGCTGCACAAAAAATTATGAGAGAATGAGAATGAATGAATATGCTTACATGGGTGTGGCAGGACATGCCTGTAGTCCTAGCACCTAGAATCAAAGGCAGAACCAGGTGGTGGTGGCGCACACCTTTAATCCCAGCACTTGGGAGGCAGAGGCAGGCGGATCTCTGTAAATTCCAGGACAGCTAAGAGCTACATACCCTGTCTTAAAAACCAAAACAAAACAAAACAAAAAAAACAACCAAACAAACAAATAAGAATCTAAGGCAGGAGGATCATGGAATGAGACACTGGTTTAGGGGTGTGATTTTTCTTGGGGGGGGGGTGGAGGTGGAGAAAGAGGGGAGGTGGGATTTTACTTAGCATTGTGGCTATTTCCAAAGTGCTGTAATAATATGTTCTGTTTATGAGCTGACATATACAGAAAGAGGGGGTTTTTATAAATCATGTTCTATTTAGACTGAGAATGTATTAATTACCGAAGGTAAAAAAAGGAAATTGGAAAAGAACATTTTTTGAAAAAATTTGGTGATGAATACAGGAATAAGGAGAACCCTTAACTAATGTTTGTGTATCTTCACAGAAACATGCTAAGGGACAGGATTTGCTTAAGCGAGTTTGTGAGCACCTCAATCTGTTGGAGGAAGACTACTTTGGTTTGGCTGTTTGGGATAGCGCAACCTCTAAGGTAAGGAGACTGCAGTATAAGCAGCTGGCAATTTCAGTTCTCATATTGGTAACAATGTCTGTGCTGCCTGTTGTCATCTTGGTAACAATGTTTGTACTTGCCTGTTGTCATGTCGGTAACAATGTCTGCCTACCTATTGTCATCTTGGTAACAATGTTTGTACTTGCCTGTTGTCATCTTGGTAACAATGTTTGTACTTGCCTGTTGTCATGTTGGTAACAATGTTTGTACTTGCCTGTTGTCATGTTGGTAACAATGTTTGTACCTGCTTCTCTAAGGCACTGGTAAATTTTGTCTCAGATTTTCTTTCTAGAACTTATTTTTTTTTTTAAAAAAGAGAGAACATTACTAATGTGCTTTTTTCATCATCAAAAGAAAATACCTACTATGCTTATTCCTACAATTTTAATGATAAAAAAATTGAAGTTCAGCATGATTTTGCATATCAAAGTTGTACAGCTAATGAGTGGTGAAAAGGTTAAGATACCTGACCCTTATCCTTTACTGACTACAATATTTGTTCTCAATTACAGTATCTGTCTACCGTCATGCTCCCTATAATTAATGTCATTCCTTAATTTTAAAACCCTTCAGTGATACAGGAATGACATTAATTATAGGAAACGTGATAGTGGACAGAGACTATAATTGAGAACAAGTGCTGTTTTATTTTAAACACTTCAGTGGCCAGGTGGTATCACACGCCTTTAATCCCAGCATTTAGGAGACCGAGGCAGGCAGATCTCTGTGAGTTCAAGGCTAGCCTGGACTACAGTGCAAGTTCCAGGACAACCAAGGCTATATAGTAAACTCCTGTCTCGTAAAACCAAAAAAAAAAAAAAGAAAGAAAAAAGAATAAACCCTTCAGCGGCTTCTACTTGCCTAGAACTTAATGAAGCCCGGTTTCTTAGCACAAAGTACGGTCTCCATGTCCTGACCCTTATGGTACCTTTCAGTTTTACCTGTGCTCCGGTAATGCTGAACTACACACAGCAGCTCTTTTGTACTTTTGTGCCCATCTAATTATTTTCATTTTTTTTTGACTGATTCATATGTCAAGACTCAGACTCTCCAGATACCTGGAGAAACATTTCCTAAGATTCCCCTGGATCCTTGTTCTGAGATGCTCTGAGCTTCAGCATAGCACCATAGTTATTTATACCCAGGACAAGCAAATTGCTGTTCATTGATCATCTCACTCCTTAAGTGCTATTTTTAGTCTTTTTCATAACCACAATGCCATCCACATGAAGTCATTTCTCAAAGATTTGTTGGCTAAATAAAATACGGAGAATTGATTTTTTTTTCGAGACAGGGTTTTGCTGTAGTTTTGGAGCCTCTCCTGGAACTAGCTCTTGTAGACCAGGTTGGCCTCGAACTCACAAAGATCCACCTGCCTCTGCCTCACGAGTGTTGGGATTAAAGGTGTGCGCCACCACTGCCCGGCAGGAATTGATTTTTTTTAATGTAGTTTTATTTCATGAACGTTAGTGCTTTGCCTGCATGTATGTCTGTGTGAGGGTGTCAGATCCCTTGGAACTGGAGTTGTAGACAATTCTGAGCTACCTTGTGGGTGCTGGGAATTGCAACCCTGTCCTCTGAAAGATCAACCACTGAGCCATCTCTCCAGCCCTGAGAATTGAATATTTTAAATTGAGCATAGAAGTATACATACTGATTTTGTTATTATTAGAAAGTCTTAGTTTTGCTTTTGATCTGTTTTTAACCTTGACTTTTGATCGTTTTCAAAACATAAATTGCCGGGTGGTGGTGGCGGCACACATGCCTTTAATCCCAACACTCGGGAGGTAGAGGCAGGAGGACCTCTGTGAGTTTGAGGCCAATCTGGTCTACAGAATGAGTTCCAGGACAGGCTCCAAAGCTACACAGAGAAACCCTCTCTCAACAAAACAAAACAAAAAAGTTATAAATTGCATGAATTTATTTTGTGGGGGGGGGCAGTGGGTCAGAGGATAACTTTTGTGAATTGGTTTTCTCTTTTTACCACAAGAGTTTGGGGATTCGACTCAAGGTTGGCAGTGGTACTTTTACCCGCTGAGCCATCTCACATCATAAGCAATTACTGGTTCTGAAAGATAGCTCAGACTTTGAAGCTCCAACGTGATTGACACAAATCTGGATTTGCTTTTTCAGTGTCAGCTTGGTGGGGATTTTGGCCCCAGTCTTATAATTGCTCTTGGGATTTCTGGAAGGAAGAGCTGGGGAGTCTCCTAAAACAGTGGAGAATATAGAGCACTCTGCTGTGGGAGCAGACACCCTCTCCAATGTGATAGAAAGTTGCCATTAGTAAGCATTTTCAGTTGCATGTAAACTGAGAGTTTTCAGAGGTCCCACTAGACTTAGCATTGGTGTTTAATTCCCTTGCCTTTGGACCAAAGGAAAGGCAAAGAAAAAAACATTCAGATACGACAAGGCTCAAACATGTATGTGCTTCATTTTTATGTGTATGTGCACGTGTGTGTACATAGATATGCTTGTGTATAGAGGCCAAGAGGTTGACACTGGGTGTCTTCCTCTTTTGCCGTTTACCTTATTTTTGAGACAGGGCCTCTCAGTGGAGGTGGAACCCACTGGTTTTTATATACTGACTGACCAGCAAGCTCCAGGGATCTTCTTGTCTCCATACTCCAAGCACTGGGATTGCAAGCATACACAGCCAAGCCCAAATTTTTATCTGGGTGCTGGGAATCAAGCTCAGGTCCTCATGCTTACATGACATGCATTTTACCTCTTAAGCTATCTCCAGTCACGTATGTAATTCATTTTCATACTGTAGAATAGCTTCATATCAAGTGGTATTTACTAATAAATATTCCTTAATGCTCAATCGTTCCACAAGGACATGTGCTCAACTATGTTCATAGCAGCTTTGTTTGTCATAGCCAGAACCTGGAAACAACCTAAATGCCCCTCGATCGAAGAATGGATAAGGAAAATGTGGTACATTTACACAATGGAGTACTACACAGCAGAAAAAAATAACGACAGCTTGAATTTTGCAGGAAATGGATGGAGCTAGAAAACATTCTTTTGAGTGAGGTAACCCAGACACAGAAAGACAATTATCACATGTACTCACTCATAGGTGGTTTATAAACATAAAGCAAAGAAAACCAGCTTACAAACCACAATCCCAGAGAACTTAGACAACAATAAGGACACTAAGAGAGATTTACATAGATATAATCTACATGGGAAGTAGAAAGTATAAAAAGACACGATCTCCTGAGTAAATTGGGAGCATGGGGACCTTGGGGGAGGGTTGAAGGGGGGAGGGAAGAAGAAGGGAGGGGAGCAGAGAAAAATGTAGAGCTCAATAAATATCATGGGAAAAAATTTAAAAAAAGAATAAAAAAATATTCCTTAGTTTTCCATGTTAATTGTGGGGGAATATAAAAGGAAACTTTCCTCATTCTTATGCATATAGTTTGTGGTTTTGACTATCTATAACTGCCAAAGTAGTAAGTACATAAACAAGTGTAAAAATTGTAGGGTATCTATTTGGTCATTCTTTGTTCTGTCTGTGTTGGTAAAAGGTGAGGAAGGAATACAATACTTTCTCACCCCTGGAAATTACTAAAATTCAATTTTAAATCTTTTGGATGAGGGAAAGAAAGGGGTTAGGTAAGAATAGGGTATCTGGAATTTTGTTAATAGTTGCCAATGTTATGATTCTTATGTGTTTGCTTTGCTACTTCATTGATCTGTGTGTGTGTGTTGTACTGGTGACTAAACCTGGGAACTTTGCACATGCAAGCATGTATTCCATCACTGAGTTTTCACCCAAAATGTGTATGTATCTTACAGTTTTAAATATTTTAATAGTTTCAAATCTAATGTAAATAAGTTGGGTGTGGTGGTACATACCTTAATCCTAGCCCTTGGAAAACAGGTAGAACTCTGTGAGTTCAAAGCTAGCCTGGTTTACATATTGAGTTGAGACCATTTAGAGCTGCATAATGAGTTGAGACCCTATTTTAAAGGGGAAAAAAAGCTGTTCTAAATAATACTAGAAATTTAGCAGTTTTTGTCTTTAAACATCTCTCATTGAGGCCTTTGAAGGGTTGTTAATAGTGAAACTTTTCCTAAAGTGCCAGCATCTTGCGGGGGACGTGCAGGTTGAAGAGGCCTGCTGAGGTGATGTATAGTGGGGTGGTGGGAGAACAGAGACGGGGGGAGAGTGGGCAAGATATATTCATTTCGGTAAACATTAACTGGGCAATGAACCGTGCACCAGAGGCTGGGCTGACATAGAAAATTTGAACAAGACCAAAGGTTAGAGGAGAAAATAGGATTTGGATGATGTCACTCACTCACTTTCCTAGATCTTTACTAATCTTTCCCTAACACTATAGATAGTACACGCTATTTCACATTTGCTGTTTACAAGTAGGCTTACATATATGAGCTGCTCTGTAAGATGGATACTATGACAAAATTTACATTTTAGAGATAAGGGAATTTAGGTACAGAGAGGCTCTAGATATTCATCCAGGAGCATGGATTCAAACCAACCTCTGGTTCCCTTCTTTGCTGCTGAGAAACCACTATGCCTTGTAACATTAACGCAAAGGCTTCCAGGGGAAATGTAGGTTCAACCGGAGGCCTTTTCCCAAGGTAGCCAGGGAGCTGCCTCCCCTGCTGAATTGTTTGTGTGTTCTGGAGCTCTGTGTGAATGCCTTTTCTTGTTTTTGCAGACATGGCTGGATTCTGCCAAAGAAATAAAAAAACAGGTTCGAGGTAAGTGGATACAGCCCTTTTATGGATCTCTCTTTTTTAGTTGGGCCAGAGGATCTCAGTGGCAGACTGCTTTGAAATAGAGATAAAGCTTTTCCCTGGAAGGGGTGATTCCATAGTAGAAAATATAGTAGAGGTTGACAATATTGAGATGTAGGTCAGATTTTGACCATTAAAAGACAAAACAAAAACCAACTGGGCAAAGTTGGAAAAGTAGGACTAGGTGAGAGTAACAGAAGGTTGGAAAATAACAACAAAAATGAGAAAATGAAAATGGGACTTAGTTCTCAAAATGGCAGAGACAGAACTGTGCTAGCCACCGGCAGGAGTTTGCTGCTGGATCTTGGTCCTTTTAGTGTTCTGGGCCGTTGTGTTCTTTCAGTGCTCTAGACTCTTGTGTTCTTTTTGTCTGGGTTGTGTGCTTTTCTGGGTGGTAATGAAACCTGTGTGACCCTGCGCTGCCATGTCTAGGCCATGAGTCCCCTTTTGTCTAGCATACCCACACTGTGTATGCTGCAAGCACACTAGTTGCTTAGTTAGCTGTGAGGCTATCAGATAGCCTATCACAGGCTTGTGTTAAGTAAACCTTTCGTTATTTAATAACGGCCACAAAGTACCAGAGTAGTGATGTTGACAATTTGGTTAGGCCAAAGAGAAGTTACCAAGTAGTCCTCTAAATGAAAAAGGTAAGTTCTCAACTTTGTGTTATTTATAGGGTTCAATACTCTTCAAGATTGTCAGCATCCACGGTGGCCCTGGAGCACATGCCCTGAGATAGGGAAGGTGGTGCTTGTCATCCTTGTGTAAATCTAAGGAAGGAAAAGTGAAGGAAGACTTGTTTTCCACTGGCCATCTGGCAGTGGAGCTTCTCTCGTAGCTTGAGCATATCGCACTGTTGCATGCCCTGCTCGGACTGCTGCTCTGTGAAAAACGTGCAGATTAGTATTTCATAGCCCCGGACCCAGTGGACTCATTGAGAGGGTGCATTTTGACTAAAGCCAGCTCGCTGTCACTGTAGCTTCATTTATTTCTGAAGAACCTTCAGGAAATACGGTGGTTGTCACTCATCCTGATGAGTGGATTTTAACTCTTTTGTCACCCAAGGAGAATTGTTCACTTGTTTCTTGAAACATTTCTGTTACCATGAAACATTTTTCTTTAGACCTTGTTCATGACTGTTTTAGCAATTTTTTTTTTGTTTTTTTTTTTGTTTTTCGAGACAGGGTTTCTCTGTGTAGCTTTGGAACCTGTCCTGGAACTAGCTCTTGTAGACCAGGCTGGCCTCAAACTCACAGAGATCCGCCTGCCTCTGCCTCCCTAGTGCTGGGATTAAAGGTGTGCATCACCACTGCCCGGCTGTTTTAACATTCTTTTATTTCATTTTGTTTTTGTTTTAGCATTCTTAAAATAGAGAAGCAAAAATTTTTTTTCCCTTTGGACTGGCAACTTTCTACATTTGTTCTTCACTGATAAAAGCTTGAATTTATTATTTTATAATTACTATTTTTATTGCTATTTTGAGACTGGCCTCATAGATTGCCCAACACAAGCTATAAATAATCTACATACCCAAGACTCTATTAAAAATAATGATGAAAGTCTTCCTACCGTATGGGGGAAAATCCATAAAACTTTACTAGTGAATCAAATATATACTGTCAGGAAGCATGTTACAAAGGGGTTTTCCTTTTTAACCTTTTCTTCATATAATTAGTGTATACTCATGGCAATTTTATTTTGAAAATTTTATTGCGAGTATACATGTATGTGTGCACATGTGCATGTATGCAGAGGTCAGAGAACAGCTTTGTGGAGTCAGTTTTTTTCTTCCACCTATACATGGGCTCCAGGGATTCAATTCAGGTAGCTAGGCTTGTGTGGCAAGCACCTTTACCTGCTGAGCCATCTCTGTGCCCCCATGAATAATTTAAACATCATCAAATCTAATCAATTAGATTGGTATAATCTGTGAGATATTTCTAGGAATTTTTCAGAATGTACCCAGGAGATATATACATATCTGGGTTTCAGCTACTTGAGGGCCTCTCTCAAAATAAGCAGACCATAGCAATTACGCTGTACATGGTTTTAAACCCAATTATAAAAGTAAATGTTACAGGTATACAGTATAACATTTAAAGGTGCAAACGAAAATAGCACAAGGTGAATCTTCCTACCCTGCCTTAGTCATGCAGTTTCCTTTTCTGGAAGCAACCATGGCAACTAATTTCCTGTCTTCCTTCTAGACAAGTCTGAGTGCATATAAACACATACCCATGGTCATGTCTGCTCAAATATGCGATTCATCTTTCTGTATAACAGGGTATTGGTATCTGTGCCTGCCTGTCTCTCTCTATCCATCCATCTGTCCATCCATTCATCCATCTATCTATTCTTTCATCTATCTATATTTCATTGTTTTTATATAAAAAATGATCACATACACTATATATAAATAGTCATATTTCTGTATGTTTTGGGTTCCTCTCATTAGTTACCTATTACATTCACGTTTGCATTTTTGAATGTATCTCTGCATTTGCTAAGTAGCTATAGTTTTTTTTTTGGTATGTGTATGAGTAATTGTTTTTGTAGAGGTACACATGTGTGTACCTGTGTATGGAGGGCAGAGGTCAACCTTGGGTCCTATTCCTTGGGCACTGTCTACCTTGTTATTTGAAATCCCTGAAACTCACCAAGTATGCTAGTCTTGTTGGGCAGTTAGCTCCAGGAATCTGTTGTCTCCACCTCTACAGAGCTAGGATTACAAAGGTGTGTTATCATGTACAGACTTTTTTCTTTACTGTGGGTTCTTGGAACCAAATTGAATTTTCATGCTTAAAAGGCAAGTGCTTGAACAACTGAGCTATCTCCCCAATCCAGATTCTTAAAAGTAGGGCAAAGTTCAGACTGGTCATATAGTATAGTGATAGAGCGCTTACCTAGCATAAACCAAAAAACAAAGAAAAGAAAAGACACCAGAGCAAAAACCCCCAAAATTTAAATTGTAATAGAAATTCAACAAAGAATGGAGGCCATGTAACAAAGCCCATGTTCCCCATACATCCAGAATTAATGTGCACTAGCATTTCTGTTTGTCAGCAGAGAGAAGTTTGAGCTCCTTGGCTTTCTTTCCAGTCATATCTCTCCTGCCCGTAGAAGTCTGCTGTCAGCTGGGGGACTCTTTCCAGTTCTGTTTCTGTCCCTTTCAGATAGTTATCCATGTGCAGAACATACAAAGTTGCTTTGCCCTGTATTGTGAAATTTCCTCAGAGCCAGCTTTTTGTATCTTCTTGTAGGTTTATCTGTCTTTTTTTCCTGCCAAGTTGACGTGAAGGTCCTTTACTTTCTTGGTTCTGGATGAGGGCTCTCCCTTGCTGAGTCCGGCTAGCCACCCTCATCCTAAGGCATGCCAGGCAGCTCACAACTATCTGTAATTTTAGCTCCAGTGCATCCAATAATCTCTTCTGGCCTTTGTTAGTAGCTGCACACATGCAGCACACACACATAGAAATAATTCTTTAAAAGATTTATTAGTAGGGCTGGAGAGATGGTTTAGCAGTTAAGGGCATTGGCTGCTCTTCCACAGGACCCCGGTTCAATTCCCAGCACCCACATGGAAGCTCACACTACCTGTAACTCAAAGTTCCAGGGAATCCGACTTGCTCACGTAGACATACATGCAGGACAAATACCAATGCACATAAAATTTTTTTTTAAAAAATGTTTTTCAGCCAGTTAACTTAAAATTATTAATAAAATGTTTTAGCACAGTTTCAGAATTTTAGAAAATTTAAACCAGGGATAGTCTACAGGCAAGATATGCTTACACCTTTTCTGTATGCTGAAAATTATATGTAATTTTCCCAAATTACATTTTAAAAAACATTTAGCCCATGCACCCTTCTCTACTTTTTCCACAAAGGTCACCACTTTCTTGAACTTGGAGATAATTATTCTATTGAATTTTTGGGAGTGTTTTTAATTTCTTCTGAGTTTTTATTATTTTAAAATATGGCTGTATTAAAACCATTTGAATGTCATAAAAATTAAGTGACTTGTCTTATTCAGCATAATTTTTGAAACTTACATTGATCAGAAAGAAATTTCACCCAACTGTTCCTAACCCTTACTGTGAGTGACATCTTGATGTTTTCTTTTATGTCCATTTCATATTTTTAGTGCTTACAATGGGTAAGCACCAAAATGGCTTACAATGGATCATAACCTACACTTAAAAAATAAAAAGGAAAGCTAAACAATCCTGACTTAGGATGTTTGCCTGGAAATAGGGCTTAGTAGGGCTATCTGGAAGTAGAATGTGAGTTGACTGTCTTGTTCCCTCACTGTCCGCCTTATTCCCAGGAGACAGAGTCTCTTCACTGAAGCCATAACTAGCCTGGCTCCAATGATTTCTCTGCCTGCCCCTATATCAGTGCTGGGTTACAAGCATGTGCAGCCATGTCCAGCTTTTTAGCATGAGCTCTGGAGATTTGAATTCATATTTACTTGTTTAGCAATTGCTCTTTTGCTAAACCAAATTTTCTTCAGCACCAGAAAGTCATTTTTAAAAACAAACAAACAAACAAACAAACATTAATTAAGCTGTGAGGTTTTAGTGTATACCTTTAAACCCAGCACATGGAGGCAGAGGCAGGTAGGTCTCTGAGTTTGGAGACAGCCTGGTCTACAGAGTGAGTTCCAGGACAGCTAGGACTATGTAAGAGAAACTCTGTCTCGAAAAACTAAAAAAAAAAAAAAAAAAAGGAACTGAAAGATGGCTCAACAATTGTGGTTACTTCCTGCTCTTCTAGAGGACCTTTGGTTCCCAGCACCCATATCAGGCAGCTCACAACCACCTATAATTTCAGCTCCAGGGAATCTAATAACAATTTCTGGCCTCTGTGAGCAGCTGCATACATGTGAGTGTATACACACACACACACACACACACACAAAATGCATATGTAGAGAGAACGCACATAAATAGAAGTAAATCTATTAAATTATTAATAAATTTTTAAAATAACTTCAGACTTATGGAAACTATTAAAGAGAATAGTATAATAATTCTTAGGTGGCCTGTACCCAGATTCCTCAAATATTATTTAGCTGAATTTATTTTATCTTAAATTTTTGTTTCTTTTGCATCCATTGAATTGTGTGTATATATGTGTACATGAACTTTTATTTCAGGTAATGTTTACATATCATAAATAAATACCTTCAAAATTGCAAAAGAGCAGTTGACATCATTGACTTCTGATGGCTCAGAGCAAAATATAAATCACATTCCTAAAATAAGTTCTGTGAAAAAGTCAAGATGCAAAATTGTTTCTTCATGTAATTTTTCCTGTATGGTTCTAATCGACTATAATGAAGACTGTGCTAAGGTTAAAAAATAAACGAGGTCTTCTAGCTTTCCTAGGTGGAATCTAAGCAAGATAATAGTGTTCTAAAACAGAAAACATTGAAAGATTTAAGGGAAAAAAAAGAAAAAAAATCACAAATTTAGACATAAAAACAAAACTCCTGTCTTTATTTTTATAGGTGTTCCTTGGAACTTCACATTTAATGTGAAGTTTTATCCTCCGGACCCAGCACAGTTGACTGAAGACATAACAAGGTAAGTACTTCGTCAGCATGGAAATCCAGAGCTGTATTCTTATCATCAGCTCTGGGAATTTCCCCCCTCAGAACAGAGAAGATGTTAAATGGTTAGTCCAAAATACAGAGTTTCTGGTGCCTTCAAATCAGGCTTGCAGAAGCTGAGCCTGAAAGGGTGGAACCTGGCAGGAGCAGCCCTGCTTACCATGTAATACAGTACAAGTGTGCGGGGCTTCTCTTAAACCACACTCCCCTGGCCAGACCCAATTGTTTTACTGTATTCCCCATAGGGTTGAAAAAGGCAAAATCACATGATAATTATTTCTTTATCTCTCCTTTAAACCGTCCCGTTGTACTGACCCATTTTTGTGCCTATTTAATTTATAGCACACGCCTTTAATCCCAGCACTCGGGAGGCAAAGGCAGGAGGATCTCTGTGAGTTTGAGGCTATCATGGTCTAAAGAGCAAGTTCCAGGACAGGCTCCAAAACTACAGAGAAACCCTATCTTGAAAAACAAAAAAACAAAAACAAAACAAAATAAAACAAAAAAACCCTATTGAATTTTTAAGAAAATTATTTTTGATTTTATCAAAGATGAACAAAAACTAAATGGAAAAGTACTGTATGTTGAACAGTACTGCTGTGAGCATTCACACCTGTGATGCCATCAAGGCACCCTCTTCATAGTAGATACTTGACAATATTTGTTAAATTGAATTGCTGGGTTGCCAAGAAACTACTTTCTCAATCTGATTTTGTTGTTGATTATCTGATTTCTGAGGAATTTACAGTCTCTAGGATTCAGTTTTCATCTCTCTAAAATTAGGGAGGGGTTGAAGCGATATGGTTTGATGGTTAAAAGCCCTGGTTGCTCTTCCTGGTGACTCATGTTCAATTCCCAGCACCCACATGGTGGCCCATAGCTATCTGTGACTCTAGCCCCAGGGAACCCAAAGCCCTCCTCTGGTCTCCACGAACAATGAATGCACATGGTACACAGATATATGCAGGTAGAATACCCATTTGCAAAATAAAAATACAGGGAAATATAAATAAGGGAATAATTTTAACTCCTAAAATCTGATGATTAAGCGTTGTGAAAAGCCTATAGCATTTTCTAAGGTTACTTTGTGTAAAGTCATTCTCAGTTGAGATGTCTTCTCCTTCCCTGAGAAAACTGTTTATTTCATTTTTATGGTATACATGTGTGGGCATAATACTTAAGAGTGTATACTCACTGGGCAGTGGTGGCACACACCTTTAGTCGCAGCACTCGGGAGGCAGAGGCAGGTGGCTCTCTGTGAGTTTGAGGCCAGCCTGGTCTACAGAGTGAGCTTCAGGACAGCCAGGGCTACACAGTAAAACCCTGTTTCAAGACCTCCACCCCCACTCCCAAAAAAGAGTGTGTACTCAATAAAATAATTTCTTTACCTCCTTCAGATGTTTCCTGCTTTTCCTCTTTTTCTAAGCTGCTTTCCAACTCTGTTCAATATAGTTATAGTACTTTGGTTTTATGAAAATATTTTAAATAAAAGGCAGAAACAATTTTACGATGACTAGCCATGTGGCCCCTGTCCTATACTGAACGATTATCAATGTCGTGTTTCCTTAGCCTCTTTCCTTCCCCCTTTCTTCTTTTTTGTCTGCCTGTATTGTGTTCTTTTGTTGTTACTGACAAATTCACTTCTTTTCTTATTTTGGATGTAGATATTATTTATGTCTTCAGCTTCGGCAGGACATTGTTGCTGGACGGCTACCCTGTTCCTTTGCAACCTTAGCCCTCCTCGGCTCTTACACCATCCAGTCTGAACTGGGAGACTATGACCCGGAACTGCATGGCGTGGATTATGTTAGTGACTTTAAACTGGCTCCAAATCAGACCAAGGAACTTGAAGAGAAGGTCATGGAATTGCATAAATCATACAGGTGAATATGTCTGCAGATGTTCTGGGTTTATTTTGGCCATGAGTTTAAACCCGTGACTTGTTATTGATTCATTGTTTACCATAGGGAGAGTCACCTTGGATTCATTTCCCTGTATTGTTTGACTTTGGGAAAGGCATTCAAGCCCTCTGACTGTTTTTCTTATCAGGGTAATGGAAAAATTTTTTGTTTGTTTCTGTTTTTGTTTCCAGAAAAAAATTTTCTTCTGTTTCTAAGTTTATTGATTTTATTGTTGTTATTGGTAATCAGAGTACTGGGCATTGCATTGTAGGGTAAAAACTAAATGAGATGATGTGTGTGAAACCACTGGCTTAGCACAAGGCCTTCACATAGTAGGTGCTCAATAAATGGTAGCTATCACTATTATTGCTTTAACTTTTCTATTTCAGGTTTTAGACATATGCTGTATTAGGTGCCTTAAGGGCCTTAGAGCAAGAACTTCTTACTTGGGTGCTGTGCATGTGGGTGGATTCAGAGGGTTGTGGTACTCTTGAAAGTATTTTCTTAAGCCAAGTCTTCATCAAATTCCCTGACTTTCTGCTTTTAATGAAGTTAATTAGTAACGTTGGGAGGTAGCACACCATGATGAAGAGCAAGGCTTATCCTTGGTTTGAGGCAGGTTGAGATGCCTCTGCTTGTCCCTTCCCTGTGAACTTAGATGATGCCCTTCAGTTTTCTCTGATCTGGTTCCTAGACTGTCTAATTGAGATTGTTACTTTAGAAGTAATGAGGCGAAGAGTAAGCTCAGAAAAGAGAATGTGTGTGTGACGTATAAAAATCCAGTAATTGTTACCTAATACCAAAATGAGCCCCCCCATTGTATTTCTTTCTCCATACGCCCGTTTTTTATTTGAATGACTTACTGTAGTCAAATTTCACAAACTGCTTTAGTCTGAGCTTGACTTTGGTTGACATCACATTAGCAAGGCATCCTGAGCTGTGTGACCATGCACTGTGTTACAAAGATTTAAAAGGTCGGTTTGTTCAAAGAGAAGTCCAAAGCACGGTCGCCACAAGTATTCTGTCTGTCTCTGGAACTGTCCTATTCTCTTTGAGTTTGTTTTAATAGATATAATAGATCATGAGATGCTTCTAATGAGAGACCTTTACCTCACTATGGCCTGGTTTGACTGTCTTATTGCATTTAATAAGATGACTGAGACTTATGTCTCAGTCATGAAAGCCATAATAATTTTCATTAATTGATTGTATATGTGTGTGTGTGTGTGTATGCTTCACACATGTGTGTTCCAGAGTACATGTGTGGAAATCAGAAGATAGCTTGCAGGAGTCAGATTTCTTTCCATCATGTGGGTTCCAGAACTCAAACTCAGGTTTTCAGACTTGATGATAAGTGCCTTTACCCACCACCCAGACCCATAATAAGGAGTGCAAAGTTTATAGCCCGTGCAGCAGTCATCCCATGTGCCACCCAGCTCTCATGGGGCCACAGTGTGTTTTTACATTTGTTTATTTTATGTGTGCGGATGTTTTGTTTGCATGTATTATATGCACTATGTGTGTGCCTTGTGCTCATGGAGGTCAGAAGAGGGCACTGGGTCACCTAGAACTGGAGTCACAGAATGTTACTAAGCCACCATGTTGATGCTGAGAACTGAGCCTGGATCCTCTGTAAGAGCAACAAGTGCTCTCAACTACTGATCTGTCTCTCCAGCTCTCAGAATTTACATCTTCATTGGGCTTATGCGTCCTGAGGTACTAGTGTGTGAGACCACTTACTCAGAGATCCCCCTGCCTCTGCCTCCTGAGTGCTGGGGTTAAAGGTGTGTGCCACCACTGCCCGGCTTCTGATGATACTTTTAATAGTTATTTGATCACAATAGGATTCAAATTTGGAAGGACTTTGTACAGTCTCTCCTCTAACACTTGACTGTTCTTTATACCATTGTTACATAATCATGATAATTACAAGTCATTAGTTGTAATAGTCTCTTCTTACGTGCCATATAGTGTGCTAAGCACTTTATGCTCAGTGTCACACTTAACCTTTATAGCCACCTTTTAAACTAGCCAGCAGATCTAAAAGCATAGCCCACAAACTGCTGCTTTTCTAGGTCTCTAAAGAGGTCTCTGAACTCAGAATTGTTTCCATGGTAATTCTAAGTTATTTGACTTTTTCACTGTGTCGAAGCAGCTGAAGCACAAATTAAGGCACAAAACTGTCCTAGTAGCCATATTTCTCACCAGCATGCAATGCATTTGAACCAATTACGGAAACTCCTGCTGAAGTATAAGCATTTTAATGTGTTAAAAGGTACAAGCTAGGGGCTGGAGAGATGGCTCAGAGGTTAAGAGCACTGCCTGCTCTTCCAAAGGTCCTGAGTTCAACTCCCAGCAACCACATGGTGGCTCACAACCATCCAAGATGAGATCTGGTGCCCTCTTCCGGCCTGCAGGCATATAGAACACTGTATACATAATAAATAAATCTTTAAAAAAAAAAGGTACAAGCTAATATCACCCTACTCCTCAGACAAACAGAAGACAGCCTACAGAGGAGGAAGCTGTAGTGGTGGCCCTTTGCCCAGACAGGGATTGTTTTGAAGCTATAATTAACTTTGAATTAATATTAGCAAGTCAAGCTTGGCCCTCTGTTTATGGGAATTAAGGAGGCATGCATACTTGTCAGTTGTCTCCATTAATCAGGAAAGGCAACAGCCATTGCTAAAAAGCTGCTACACAACACTGGAGCTCACTCAATAGTGATGCCTTTGCTGAATAAGTCAGTACAGGTGAAGTGTGCTGTAACTTCTCCATGTCATAAGCAGGAGTTGGCAGGTGCCATGGCTCCATGGTTTGGTATTTTGTAAGCTGTGGGACTTCTAAGTGGTAAGTTGTTTGCTCCTAAATACATTGTTACTTTTTTCTTCTAAATTTACTTATTTATTTTATGTGTATGTGCTCTATCTGCATGTATGCCTGCATGCCAGAAGGGCACCAGATCCCTTTATAGACAGTTATGAGCCACCATGTAGTTGCTAGGAATTAAACTCAGGATCTCTAGAAGAGCAGCCAGTACTCTTAAATGCTGACCCATCTCTCCAGCCCCCTGAATGCTCCATGGTCTTAAAATACCCTCTTCCCAGCAGGATTGTTAATTTCTTTCAGAAGTCTAAAAATCTTAGCAAAAACTTTAATCATTACATTTTTAAGATGAAAGATAATTTATGATTTTAAAATATTTTATTTTTATTTTGTATGTGTATAGATGTTTCGCCCTCATGTATGTCTATGCACCACATTTGTTCAGTGCCTTGGAGCCTGAAGAGAATATCAGATTCCC
This sequence comes from Ondatra zibethicus, assembly GCA_004026605.1. NCBI lineage: Eukaryota > Metazoa > Chordata > Mammalia > Rodentia > Cricetidae > Ondatra > Ondatra zibethicus. The sequence continues at coordinate 88,876 of PVIU01002442.1, read as the reverse complement.
TGAAACTAGAGTTACAGGTGTTTGTAAGCCATCATGTGGGTGCTATGACCTGAATCTGGGTCTTCTACAAGAGTAGCAAGTGCTCTTAGCTAAGTTTTCTAGCCCCTAACTTATAACTTTAATTTAGAAAATATATGTATTGTACTTACACATACAGATGTCTTGAATGGAATGGTTATGTGAGATTTCCCCCATGTTTTAAATGATATTTGTCCAATTTTATGTGTGAATACATATGATTCTTTTTATTGGAAAAACCTTTCTGGGACAATAGGTGGATCTGAGCAAGTCATGCCAAAGAGGCCTCTGGTTTAGGACATCCGGGTCTCAGCAGGGTGAGGGCAGGATTTGTGGGTTAGAGGGCAGTCTGACTTGGGGAGTTATAACTCATAGGGTATCTTAGTTACTGTTCTGTTTCTGTGAAGAGATATAAAGAGATCAAGGCAACTCTTCTAAAAGAAAGCATTTAATTGGGAGCTGGTTTACAGTTCAGAGGGTTAGTCCATGATCATTATGGTGGGAAGCAGGTAGGCATGGTGCTGCCGGAGCAGTAGCTGAGTGCTTTACATCCTCATCTGCAGGCAAGAGCAGAGAGAACGAAATTGGTCTGACAGGGGCTTTGAAACCACAAACCTCACTCTCAGTGACACACCTTCAACAAGGCCACACCTCTTCCTTCAAGGCTGCACCTCCTAATCCTTCCCAAACAGTTCAACTAACTGGTGACTAAGCATTCATACATATGAGCCTATGGGCCATTCTCATTTCAGCCACCACTCAGGGAATGGGCACGGGGGAGTAGGATTCAGAGTCCAAGCAGAACAGGAAAGCATCCATGAGTAGATAAAGTCTGGGGAGAACTGGGGGGGGGGTGTAATTAAATGGATGGTCAGAGTGAAGGAGTCTGAGGTGGTCTAACATGGGCAGTCAAAACCCTAGTAGAGTAAGGAGGGCATTCATATGTGGATAGCAGTCTGGGGTGGTGAATTCAGCCTGAGTAGGATAATAGGATGAGAAGGGTATCTAGATGGGGAGAGTTCAGAGACTGCAATGAGAGCTTGTTTATATATTAGCTGAAAGAAAGAAATATTGATCAAATTAATCAGAATACTTAGGGTAATTTGTAAGTAAAGGGTATACAAATTATGGCTAGGGAGAAAAGAACCTGTTGGTATTGCATTAAAACTGGAGGTTTCAATGCACACTTATGGTTTCCAGTGTAACAATAGGTTGTGGTAGACATAGATGTAAATAGGTTCATATATAAATACTGGCATACTTTAATTCTGCATTGTGCTGGGAAAAGATGCTCGAAAAGATGAGCAATGTTTAGAAGGACACAAATTGTTCTTGTAGAAGCTCTGACTGACCAAACTTGGTCAGGGATTTAAGTAGGAAAATAGATATGCAAAATAAGTGATTATATTGCATTGAGTAAATTGAGAGTCTGGGTTGGGGATGTAGTGGCACAGCACTTGCTTAGCATGTGGAATGCCAAAACAAACAAGAAATCCAACCTGGAACCCACGAGTCCATAATGATATACATAAATAAATAGTTTGATGGAGGAATCTCAAAAAAAAATTGAAAAGAATTCCTTTTGGCAGAAACTGCTCGTTTGTTTCCCAGCTGCCCAGACCTGAAATAATCACACAGAAACTGTATTATACAACACTGTTTTGCCTATTAGCTCATGTTTCTTATTGGTTAGTTCTTATATCTTAACCCATTTCTATTAATCTGTGTGTCACCACATAGTTGTGGCCTACTACTGGTAAGGTTTCGTTCAGTGTCTGTCTCCTGCAGAGGCCACATGGCTTCTCCCTGACTCCGCCTACTCTCTTATCCTCTATCTGCTTGGAATTCCCGCCTTGCCTTATTCTGCGCTGCAATAGGCCCAAAGCAGCTTCTTTATTAACCAATGGTATTCACAGCATACAGAGGGGGGAATCACCTCCCCTTTTCTGTCTAAATAAAAAGGAAGGCTTTAACTTTAACATAGCAAAATTATATATAACAAGACAGTTATCAAGCAAGAATTATAGTTACGATATTTATATCTACTTTATCTTTTATCATAACTAAGGAAAACTGTAACTATAACTATCTATTCTTCAACTCCATCAAAGACTCCAGAAGGTTATAATATTACCTAAGTTAACAGGAAGTGCATTGTAAGCAACTTCCAAAACTAGAATTGACAGAGACATCTCGTTGCCTGGACAGTCACCCAAAGTTCTTCTGTACTGTTGGGGCATCCATCTTCAGCCTACAGGCCCATAGTATCTGGCAGACTTTTCCGTGAAGCAGGAAGTTTCAAAGACAGTTCCACCTATATTGGCAGTTTGTCAGTCACTTTCTTCTGTATCCTGCAGAATGTCTGGCAGACTCTTTCATGAAACAGGAACCCCAAAGGACTGTCTCACCTTTAGGCAAGTTTAGCAGTCATTTTCCTGTGGGTCCTGCATGTCCAGTTCATACAGCATAACATCAAGCAGTCCAGGCAAGAGCAGTTATTTTTCCCCCCAAATGGCTAACAAACTCCATAAGGAGCCTCTTTGATGTCCATCATCCTCTTGAAGTAGTTGCTGCTGCCAGGAGCAGATGTGTCTCACTGTCATAAAAAGTCCTAAGTTCTTTTTTTTAATATTTATTTATTTATTATGTATACAGTATTCTGTCTGTGTGTATGTCTGCAGACCAGAAGAGGGCACCAGACCCCATTACAGATGGTTGTGAACCACCATGTGGTTGCTGGGAATTGAACTCAGGACCTCTGGAAGAGTAGTCAGTGCTCTTAACCTCTGAGCCATCTCTCCAGCCCCAAGTCCTAAGTTCTTAACACATTTTAAATACCATATTCTGTTAGTCTTTGAAAGGTTTGAAGAATATCTATCTAACTGAAATATATCTCTATACAATCTAGAAAACCTAACTAACATGACTACAATCTTGGCTATTATAGATGATTATCTGTTAACCTATATTTCTTAATTATACATTACATTTTTAAATGAGCTGTGCAAACACAATGCCTTAATCAAGAGCAGAAATATACATATAACAAAATTGACCTTAAATTTGTATCAATAAACCAAGATCCATACCAATGCAAATCTCTATAGCATATCCTCCTTTAAATGTAAACAATATTTGGGAGTCTGGGCATAGTTCTTTCCAAACTGCATCCTGATTTTTGTTGGGCAAAGTAATTTTAGGGTTTATGGAGACCTTTTCTGGGGGGGGGGGGCTCTTGGTCCATCAAACTATATTAGTCTGGAAGGAATCCACAGGTTCTCATCCTCTGTGCAAACAAAAGCAGAACCTTTTTTCCAAAGAAACATTTCTATACCCAAATTTTGAAGTTGAGATACCTTTAAAATATATATGTTGGTTTAGCTTAGTAGCCTCCAGAATCTAATATCTCTCTGTAGTCAAAAAAATTCAAAGAAAACACATTAACATACATAATCCAGACTCTCTGTGTATATTTCATCTTTACGTGACTTATTTTTCTTACTCTATTACTTTTTCTACATGTTTAATATTTATTTTATTATCTTTACTCCCTTAATCTATGACTGTCTATACTCTTTTATAACTGTCTATATTCTTTTTCCTCTCTCTTAAGCCTATGTACATTTGTCCCACACTGTGACCCATTTAGAAGTCTTTTCCATCTGAATTTTTCTTTATTGTATGCGTATCTGTAATTATTTTTGACCAAGAGTGCCTTTTTTGATGCTAAGTGGGCGTGGCTAGGACTAACTCTGTAGCCCTGCCTGTTGGCTTCTCCCAGTCCAACATGGCAGAGGCATGTTCACTGCCTCTGAGAGCCATGCTCATCACCCCGGCTCCAGGGTCACAGCTGGTCTATGTCACCATTAAGCAATTTATAACACGCTGCTCACAGACCCCATTTAAGTACAGGACTTCCCGAAAAAGCCAGAGTTTGTTCTGCCAGCCTGAACCGGAAAGGCAGATCTTAAAGATACCATGCAATTTTTTGCTGCCAAAGCTCATACAGAGGGGAATTCCGCATCAAATTCTCATAAAATACTTAACAGCTACAAAGAGATAAAGAAGAATTTCAGAGATACTTGGCAGACATCAGTGATAGAGTGAGCATCGTCTGTGAAGGGATAAATTATGAGCACTTAGTAGGATGCAGTGTAGGCACAGCTCCATTTCCGTGATATTCCTGTTAAAGTAACATGACCCGCGGTTCCAGATACAGCTCATTGTAAAACACTTGCCTGAAGTTAAAGAGTCAGATCTTTACCAGATTAGATTTGATATACATGATCTCAACTGGATCATTCTGTAACAACTGGCTGAACTTGGTGAATGGTGTTTAAGGATTATATGGCTTTATGTGTCAGTGTTAAATTCCTGGTTTTGACACTGTGGAAAAGGGTGTCCTTATTTGCAGGAAGTACATATGTAAGTATTAAGGAATATTGGGGTCATTAGGTTGGGAATTTACCATGGATTAGAGAAAAATCATTTGCATTATATATGACTTAAGAATCATAATTGAGGGGGCTGGAGAGATGGCTCAGTGGTTAAGAGCACTGGCTACTCTTCCAGAGGTCCTCTGTTGAATTCCCAGCAACCACATGGTGGCTCACAATCATCTATAATGAGATCTGATGTCTTTTTCTGGCATGCAGGCATACATGCATGCAGAACATTGTATCCATAATAAATCTTTAAAAGAATCATCATTGAGCCAGGAGGTGGTGGCACATTCCTCGAATTCCAGCATTTGGGAGGCAGAGGCAGGTGGATCTCTGGAGTTTGAAGCCAATCTGATGGGCTACAGAACAAGTTCCAGGACTATCAGGGATACACAGAGAAACTCTGTCTCGAAAACAAAACAAAACAAAAAAGAATCATATTTGTTAGCTGGGCATAGTGGCACATTCCTTTAATCCCAGCACTCACATAGTGAGACTTTGCATTTAAAAAAAAAATACTGGAGAAGAAAGCCTTAACTATTTCAAAATCTAAAAGTAACGTAGAAAACATCAACCAAGCTTTAAATATGAGTAGTTTCAAGAATGAAAGTTTAAAGATCTCTACTTACCTCCTCCTCATGTGTTGAAGCACACTTACCTAGATACATAGTTGTGTGTTTTGTTTAATGTTTTAAAATTTGTGTATGAATTTAAGTGATCTAACCCCCTCTTGAGGTAAAGTCTGACTATGTGGCCTTGCCTCCCTGAAACTCAATACATAAACCAGGCTAACTTTGAATTCAAAGAGGTCGGTCAGCCTCTGTTTACCTAAGGCTGGGATTAAAGACCTGTGCCACCACCTCTGGCTATTTCTCTTTGAAAAAAGAGTTTTGGGAGTGAGGGTAGAGGTTGAGATGGTCTCATGTAACCGGTGCTGATTCAAACACCCTGTCCTTCTGCCCCCATCTCCCAAGTACTGGAATTACAGTTCTGTGTCACCACTCCTGGCTCTGAATTATTGTTTTGTATTTTTATTTTGAGCTATTAGAAAACTAAAGTTTCACCAGGCGGTGGTGGCGCACACCTTTAATCCCAGCACTCGGGAGGCAGAGGCAGGCGGATCTCTGTGAGTTTGAGACCAGCCTGGTCTACAAGAGCTAGCTCCAGGACAGGCTCCAAAGCCACAGAGAAACCCTGTCTTGAAAAACCAAAAAAGGGGCTGGAGAGATGGTTCAGTGGTTAAGAGCACTGATTGCTCCTCCAGAGGACCCAGGTTCAATTCCCAGCACCCACATGGCAGCTCTCAGCTGTCTGTAACTCCAGTTCAAGAGAATCTAACATCGTTATACCAATGCGCATGAAATAAAGTTTTTTTTTTAAAAAAAGAAAAACGTAAAAAAGAAAAAAAAAGAAAACTAAAGTTTCAGTTAGTAATAAACGTTTATAGTTTACAGAGCAGTTTCACAAACATAATCTGATTTGATTTTGATAATCACATTTTATGTGTTTACAAAAGACCAAAAAAATCATTGTTTATTCCTGTGATGTACAAATAGACATTATTATGATTCTTACCTAATAGAGGGGACTGAAGAAGATGAGACATGACTCTAAGGGCAGGATTCCAGTCCACAGGATGTGACTTGAACCTACTGCCTCTTACTGAATTCTAATTTGCTGGTGACATTATCTGGGTTCTACTTATCAACACGTAATAATAGGGACAACAAAAACAAAATAGCTGAGACTAACCTCAGGTCGCTTACATGGAAAGATATATGCAATTACAAAAGTTGCCTGAGGTGTTTTGAATAACTTGCTTACAGATTCCCACCCCCTTTGTTTACATTTTCAATTAATAGATTCAGGTGTGACGCTTTAGAGCTTGTGAAGCATTTATTCAGGAAAGCTGGGGTGATTTTTTTTCCTTCTCCCTTTGGTGGCTCCAAGAAACCCTTTGTTCTTTTTAGTAAAAGACAGATGGGTTTGGCAGAGGCCTTTCCTGGTTAAATGAAGACGCCCCTGCTGCTTCGATGGCTCCAGGCAGTCTTAGGGGAAAGCTGCTTGCCCTGTGTGTTTCTCCTTGGGGATGCGAATGCCTTGCTGTTACTGTGAACTGTCGTAATTGGTCCAGATTGTGCAGCATTATGAGTGATGTCTTTGTCTCCAAAGCTAACAGAACAGTTCAAGAACATCCTTCAAGAAGAAGCTTATAAAGGAGAGGCTGGCTCAGTGAACGCTTACACAGCGAGACTGACTGTTTTCAAACAAGTTTAACTCATTATATGGCTGGCAGTGAAGACATCTTAATAACAGAAAACAGTCCCATTTTCAGGATGCTTCTGTTAGCCAGCTTATTTGTTGAGATCAGTAGGCAGGACACCATCTGTTACCAGAAAATTTCTTTTCATCAAATCTGCCCCCATTAAGAGTCCCAGTTAAGTAACATTAGCTTGCCCTCCAGTTTAATTTCCATAATAACTCAATTCAGGGTATAGAAAGAAAAGGGTAGCTAAGAGGATCTTGTAAATTTTACTGGGGATTTAATTTGGTCATCTCCTTGGTGGTAAAAAGAAAAAAAAATTAGTAGGAAGAATTCATGTGTGACACAGAAAAAGGCTGAAGAGAGGGGCCCAGAGCTCCAAATGGATGGGGTAGCTTAAAGCAAATAGTTGAATAAGAGTTTGCCTTTCCGATAGCTTTTGGGTGACATCCGTTTTTTTAAACTTTTGTTTTCTAAGACATATTTAAATTATTTAGACTCACATAGTGAGAAGATTCTCATTCCATAATTGCTTTGAGGGCTCAATTCTATACATACATGTTGGTGTGTGTGTGTCTTCATATAAAGCACAGTGAATATTCAGTTGTTATTGCTGTAAATGCTTCTGATGTGTCACTGAATTTTCTGTTTTTATTCTGCCAAAGGTCCATGACTCCAGCTCAGGCAGACTTGGAGTTTCTTGAGAATGCCAAAAAGTTATCCATGTATGGAGTTGATCTTCACAAAGCAAAGGTAGTGATAACTTTGCCTTTAACGTGTGTGTGTTTGCATATGACACAGACCTATTAATGTATATGGTGCATTTGTTTTATCCCTCTTAACAACATTTATTTATGGTGTTTTATTTATTTATTTTGTTTTTCAAGATAGCATTTCACTGGGTAGCCCTAGCTATGCTGGAACTCCACTGCTCTGTAGATAAGGCTGGCCTCAAACTCAAGGATTGCTTGCCTCTGCCTCCCAAGTGCTGGGATTAAAGGCATATGCCACCACTGCCATGCTAGAGAGTAGCTTCTTAAGGTTTTTTTTTTGGGGGGGGTTGTATGCCTCTAAATATTGAAAAATGAATTGTATTCTTTAAGTAGGAAAATTGTGTGGTATATGAATTTTATATCAATAAAATGTTTCCTATTTACAAAAAATTGCAACCAAAACATGTAAAGATAAAAATATGAACATCAAGAGGAAACTAAGTTGTATTTTCTAAAATAAAGTTACATTTGAAAATACAGACAGTCAAAAAAAATATAAAATACAGAGTCATCAAGGGGTATTTCAGTTTCACAAGCAACGTTATCCAAAGAATTATGTGGGTGTTGCTAAATATGCGGATTCCAGAGCTCTGCCCAGATTTATAGGCCAGCTCAGAAGCGGCTCTAGCTCCAGACTTAATGACCATTCAAATGGTGCTCATTGATGCCTGAATCAGAGCCATTTCCCAAGGCCAGTGATTCTAAGTATGGTCTCTGAGTCAATGGCATTTAACACCATCTAGGAACTTGTTAGAAATACTTGTTTCAGGTCTATCCCAGAAAGTGGGGAGGACCTCAGTAGTCTATGATGAGCTCTCCAAGTGACTCATGCACACTGGCTGAGCCATAGCTCTTTGGAGAGCTACTGGGGTAAGAAATCAGAAGCATGAACTTTCATCACAGACCTGTCTAATTAATGCAGGTCGTTTGGCTACTAAAATGGCTAGGAGTGCTGCAAAGGGATGATCTCGAGGCTCATTTAGAGAAACTAGTACCTGTGATGCAGAGGAAGCCACATCTAGTAAGAAATAAAGGAATAGAGATTCCTAGCCACGAAAGGGAAATTGGGCTAGAGATAAAGTTCACCTGATAGAGCGCTTACCTAGTGTTCATGAATTCCTGGGTTCAGTTCCCAGCAGTCATAAACCGGATGTGCTGGTGCTTGCCCATAAGCCCAGCCCTTAGGAAGTAGAGGCAGGAGGATCAGAAGTTCAGGATCATTCTTGGCTATATTGGAAATTTGAGGCCAGCTTGGGACACATAAGACCCTTTTTCAAGTAAATAAATGTTTTAAAGTAAAAAGATTTTTATCATGGCTTCCAGGTATAAACCCAATGACATAAAAATAGAAACATGGAAACTACAGGGAAATCTATTTTTTTTGTGACAAGTTGTTTAGCAGAACTCTTCAAAGATGTGATAGGCTTATCTCAGAGGATGATGAACTCTCTTTTGCTCCATTTATTCCAGAGTAAGCAGAACAATCACTTGGTAGGAATTTAGAAGCAATCAAGCATTAGTTCATTCAAGCATCTGGTCTCTACTTAGACCTGTGGACGATTTTCCGGGTTCTCCTTGTCCTAGTAAAATATCATTACACAGCCATGGCTTTCTAAAGCCCTCGCTGTGCTCTGGATTGTTCTGCACAGGGCACCGTGCCTCCCATGCCCCTGGAGAGTGCTGTTAGGACCTGTGTGTCAGCTGAAATCTGCTAGGTTTTACTTCTCATTTCCTAATGGAGGCTGGCGTCAGGACTGGATGGAGTCAGGTAACACGTGCCCTTTCAAAATGTTGCAAAGCAATGTTCCTCCCAGTAATGTCATCAAAAGAGAAAGAAAGCTAACAAACTGGTTCAGTGAGTAAAGGCACCTGGTGCCAAGCCTGGCGAGCTGTTTGATGCCCGAGACCCACATGGTGGAAGAAGACAGCAGCTCCAGCAAGTTGTCCTCTCACCTCCACAAGTACTTTCATTGTGGCAGGTCTGGGCCCACCCATAATTAATTAATTAAGTTTAAATTTTTAAAATTTTTATATTCATTGGTATTTTGCCTGTCAGATCCCCTAGAATTCTGGGGGTTGCGCTCAGGTTGTCAGGCTTAGTGGCAAATGCCTTTCTCTGCTGGGCTGTCTCACTGGCCTAATAGTGATGACTCTTACCATGGTGCCAGTAGGATCATTGAAGTTGTCTTCTGCAATATAATACTCCAGTGGTTGATGACTATATAAGTTTTGTTGTTTTTCAAGATAGGGTTTCTCTATGTAGCCCTGGCTGTCTAAGAGCTCAGTCTGTAGACCAGGCTGGCCTCAAACTCACAGAGATCTGCCTTTTGAGTGCTGGGATTAAAGTAGTGGGCCACCACCGCCCGTCTTAAGTTTTGTTTTTATTTTATGTTTTGTAGCTGTTTTGGGTTGTTGATCTCCTCAGATTATATAATAATAGGCAATAATGTGTTGAACACTTCACTCAAGTGAAATCTGATACTTCTCTTTTTCAGGACTTGGAGGGAGTGGATATCATCCTAGGAGTCTGCTCTAGTGGCCTTTTGGTTTACAAAGATAAACTGAGAATTAACCGTTTTCCGTGGCCCAAAGTGCTAAAGATTTCTTACAAACGTAGCAGCTTTTTCATCAAGATCCGACCTGGAGAGGTACACACTTAAATTTCTTTTCTCCCAAACCAAATGTAGACGGAAACATCCCTTCTAGCTGGGCATAATTAGCAAATGTTTGCAATCCCTCTACACATAATCCTGGAGGCTGAAGCAGGAGGAAAATTGCAAGTTCAAGTTGAGCTTGAGTTATTCGGAAGACCTTGTTTTAAGGTTGAATGAAACACCTGGCGGTGGTGGTGCACGCCTATTATCCCAGCACTCGAGAGGCAGAGGCAGGCCGATCTCAGTGAGTTCGAGGCCAGCCTGGTCTACAGAGTAAGTTCCAGGGACAGCCAGGGCTACACAGAGAAATCCTGTCTCGAAAGAAGAGCAGTGAATGAATGACTCAAACATTCCTTCTTCCCATTTCCTATTATGTCATCTAAGAAGTTCTCATTCAGCTAATCCTAGCGCTTGTAAAATGGGGAAAATGCAGCACAAATAATGAAAACCCAGAGATAGATATTGGGGTTCAACCCAAAAACCAGAAAAGCAAAGATGCCAAGCCACTAGAGAAGTCTTACCTCTACCAAGGCTGGGCGAACGCAGTATAAGCAGACTAAACAGACAGGGCCTCTCTCTCCTCCCATTTTATATTCCCTCTAGTGTTGGGCTTAAAGGTGTGAGCATTTGTTTCTGCATTGATCTTGTGTAGCTCAGGGTGGCCTTGAACTCACAGAAATCCATCTGCCTCTGTCTCCCAAAACCTGGGGTTAAAGGTGTGTGCCATCACTGCCTGACCTCTAGTGACTTAGCTTTGCCCTTCTGATATTCAGGCAAGCTTTATTTATTAAAACATAAATAAAATATCACTATAAGAAAGGATGATCAGGACTTCCAAGTCCGTACACACAAGAACTGTCTTTAACACCTAGAAAACAAAACCTGTGAAAACAAAACAACAGTAACAAAAACTCAGTAACTGGTGGTCAAATGTCATTTTATACCCATCAACTTAGCTTTTATATTGAAGTACTATGGTGGTGCAACAGAAACTTGTTTAAATCGGAGTTTACACAGGATCTCTGTTTCTCTGACTGTCCTGGAGATTTATTTAATTTTAAGTATGTATGTGGGAAGGGTATGTGTATGGCTATGTGCTCATGAATGTAGGTGTCCCAGGAGACACTGAATCGCCTGGAGCCAGAGCTGCAGGCAGTTGTGAACCACCTGACATGGATGCTGGGACTGGAACTTGGGTCCTGTGCAAGAGCAGTATGTGCTCCTAACCCCTGAGTTCTATATTTTCTGCGACTTCCTAGACAAAAGACTCGGAAGCTGAGCTTCCTTATATTCAAGAAGGATAATACTTTTCTGTTCTAGTCCACTTGAAGATGGAATAAGATGACTGGGGAGTTCTAGGCAGAGAAGGCCTGTGCTTTTGGGAAGGTGGCTTTGTGTATGTATATCACCATCTGCTGGTGAAAAGTGACACGGTCTCAACCTGGACATTCTGGATGTGCCTTGAAGAACTGTTTCATACCACAATCATTTACCTGTGCAAGCGCCTATCAGTATCTTTCCTCAGTTAAAATCCAGGAGTCATAACAACAAAGAATTTTTCGAGACAGTGTCTGACAGTGTAGGCCCAGCAGGCTTGGAACCTGCAGGATCTGATTGCCCTGTCTGCCAGTGCTGACTTTAAAAGGCATGTGCCACTGTGCCCAGCTAACCAAGAAATGTTTATTAAACAGTTTTTTTTTGTGCCAATGACTATTCTAGGGGCTCTAAATATAACAGTAAGTAAAAAGATGCCATTCTTCAACCAGCTTGCATTTTAATGTAGGAAAGGAGAAAAGTATACATGTATAGAAATATTGATAAATGTTGTGGGAAATCCTTGGCATTGAAGTCTCAAATGTTCATTATATAGTAAAAATGCACAATTCTTTCTCAAAGCAGTTGAGAACAGCGGGATTCTAAGAAGTGGAGTGCTATGACTCCAGCAGAGGTCTGCGCCATTTTGTAGCTGAGTGAGCAGATACTTCTAGAGTGCAGTTTCTTCATGTATGAAGTTATAGCTGTAGTGTCTACTCGTACCGTTGCTGGCAGTAGCGCATTCAAAAGAAACCTGCTTCCTTTCCATCTTACAACGTGGGCTTGAGGTGGAAACAGGCCAGACCAAAAGCATGTGTTTGAAGTAGCCGTTGCAGTACCAGTCTGAAAGGTACTCACAGGTCAGTTAACCAGGAAAAGAAGGGGCTAGAGAGACGGTTCCGCGGTTAAGAGCACTGACTGCTCTTCCAGGGGACCCAAGTTCAATTCCCAGCACCCACAGCTGCTCATAACTGTCTGTGACTCCAGGATCCAACAACTTCACAGAGACACACATACAGGCAAAACACCAGTAAAATAAAAATAAATTAAAATTTAAAAAAATGGGAAAAGAAAACTTGTAGCTCTCCAAGAACAAGGAGCTAAGTGTGAGAGACTTATTGCAAAATGTGGTGACTGTAGGTTACAAATGAGTGTGTCCTTGAAAACTGCTGACGGTGCACCAGCTCTGATTTCATAGGCCAGTGAGGGCTGCCTAGTGAGACCTTCCTTAAAAAGAGAAAAGGAAAAAAATGTTTAGCTCCCATTACTAATTCCTGTTGCATAATAATATTGACTGGCTGGACAAATGACTGGACATTTCATCCTCTGATTATTGATAATCTGAAGTTAAAAATGCAGGTGTGTGCCTAAGGAAAAGCAGTTCAAACAGCCAGAAGAAAAGCTGAATGAAGTGTGTCTCAGAAGAACCCCTGTATTCTGTGTTCTAAAAAAACAAAAAAGATGCATAATAGAAGACATATTTCCTGCCTTTTTGCTTTAGTAAAAGTCTTCCACAGTGAGCAGGTTTCTTTTAGTTAAAAAAAATTTAATGTAATTTTTTTAGTTTTTGAGAATATTGTGTATGGATGTTTTGCATGCATGTATGTCTGTACCACATGCATGCCTAGTACCCATGGTGTTAGATCCCTGGGGTCTGGAGCAACAGTTGGTTGTGAGCCACCATGTGGGTTCTGGAAATGGAACCCCAATCCTCTGGAACCACTAAGCCATCTCTCCAACCCGAAGACATTCTTTGTATTTAAAAATAGCTCTTTGGTGATAGCATATTTCTCTGGCTCTGTATCACTATCATCAGATAATACTTTATGTTCTGTGTATATTTGTATCTTTATAGCAAGAACAATATGAAAGTACCATTGGCTTCAAGCTTCCCAGTTACCGAGCAGCTAAGAAATTATGGAAAGTCTGTGTGGAGCATCACACGTTTTTCAGGTATTGTCCTTACTCTGGTGGTTCTCAAGGATACGTTATTTGTGCACATTTATTTTGAGCCTGCTGTTGAAATTGTCTTCTCTGTGGGGCTGCCATTTTATTTAGCTCAGGTGAGAGTGAGCCAAGGAAACTAACCTAGGAAAGTGAATCTAGCTCCCCCTTGTTGGTTGGAGACCATGCATTCCCAGAGTGCCTTTCCATGCACCATGAAAGGACAGCGGAAGTGAGGCTGAGAACTGGTGCTTGCTAGGGGCTCACAGCAGCTGAACTCGGTCCTGGGCTTGGGTTGTTAAAGTTCAGCTTCCTAATAGCTTTGTAGCCTTAAGCAAGGAACTTCTTCCTGGGATGTTTCAATATCCTGTGTCTGTAAAACGATGAAAACATTTCAGGGATGTAGTGTAAACCCTACAGTGCTATCAGCCATTTTGAAAACCATAAAATCTTATCTATAGAGACTTAACAATGTTTTAATATAGGTCCCTACTAAACTTATTCTGGTTGTTTGAGATATGGCATACATTTACAATAAGTATTGCTTGACTAGAAATCTCTTAACCACAAGAATTTGGTTGATATTTAGTTTTATAGTCACAATAATAAAATAACACAATTATTATGATCTTTTTTCTCTCCCAGACTGACTTCTACAGACACCATCCCCAAAAGTAAATTTCTTGCCCTGGGATCTAAATTTCGATACAGTGGCCGGACTCAGGCGCAGACCAGACAAGCCAGTGCTCTAATTGACAGGCCCGCCCCACACTTTGAGCGGACAGCAAGCAAACGGGCATCCAGGAGCCTTGATGGAGGTTTGTATTAGATGTAATTGAGATCCTTAGAGAAAGAGAAAGGAAGTATAATGGGGGGTTTGTTTGTTTTTGTTTTTGTATTGTTTTGAGACAAGTGCTTACTGTATCTCAGACTGGCCTCAAGTTTCTTGGCCTCCTGTCCTGACCTCCTGAGTGCTGGAGCTACACACGTGCCATCATGCCTAACTGGGAAGTCTGGTTCTTTATAAGAGAATCAAACTATCTCTGGTTTACAAAGAACCTCCGTGGTAAAGTGATAGCGATGCTACTGTCTAATTCAGACGTAAAAACCACACGCAGGGCTGGTGCTGTGTGCCTTTAATCTTAGCACTCCCAGCACTTAGAGGCAGAAGCAGGTGGGTCTCTGTGCCAGCCTGGTCTACACAGTGAGTTCCAGGCCAGCCAGGGCCACGTAGTGAGACCCTATCTCAAAAGCACACAAACCAAAAACCCAACAACTGAGTTAAGAAAGCCATCTTAAGAAAATACGAGCTGAAGTTTCATTTCAGGGCAGCAGTGAATGAATACCAATAGACTTATGTAAGTATCCAACTCACTGTTACTTTGTTCAATCACTTATTTTGCACTTCCTGTGTGCCTAGTATTCCCCGGAGATACTGCTGTGGGTATCAAACATGGCCTCTGCCTTCATGGAATTTTCATTCCATAGGTAGAAACAGAAACAAGTAAAACAGGTAGAGTCAGGGGTGCTATGAAGAAATAAAATGGGAAAAATGAGGTCCAAAATGTTTCCGGGTGGGGACATGGAGGAGTTGTTTCAGATTAGGTAATCCAGTTAAATTCAGAAGGTTCCCCAGAAGAACGTGAACTATGAGAAGTAACTAGCAATCCTAAAGCCTAGATGAAACACTCCAGACGAAAGAGTAGCAAGTGCATATTCCCGAAGGGAAGAGTGAGCTTGTGTCCCTAGACCTTTCTGTGCCAGAAGCGTGTTGTGATGCTGATTCAGAATCACTGTGTGTGGTTGTTAAGAGCCTGAAATGTGGCTGCTGCTGAGGAACTGAGCTTTCATTTAAGAAAAAAATCAAAAACTACATGTGACAATTGTCTGCACAGCACAGGTGTAAATTCCTAGTAATTTAGGGGAGAGGAACCTGGGTGAGAGATGGTGGCAGCTTGCTTAAGTGTTGTCCACCGCAGTGGAAAGCAGGTAGGGATTCGTTTTGGAAGTAGGTTGACAGCACTGCTAATAAGTTAAGTATTGGAAATGGCAAGGATGAGAAAATCAGGTTTTATTCCTGTGTTTGATCAGTTAGTGGAAGAAGTGACTCCAGAAGGGGGCGGAGTCTGGGAGGTAGAGAGGTGAGGTTTCCATTTGTGTTTTCACTCACCCTCCATACCTCTGTGTACTCTTTTTTGTTGTTGTTGTTTTGTTTTTTGTTTTTGTTTTTGTTTTTCGAGACAGGGTTTCTCTGTGGCTTTGGAGCCTGTCCTGGAACTAGCTCTTGTAGACCAGGCTGGCCTTGAACTGACAGAGATCTGCCTGCCTCTGCCCCCGCTGGGATTAAAGGTGTGCGCCACCTCCGCCTGGCTTAGCTTTGTGTACTCTTGTGATACTACCAGAGAGCTTGTTCCTTACCCAGCAGGCCCCCGACCTCCTCTTGAACTTCCATGTGAGGAGTGAGATTTCGAAGCTATTTTTCATTATGAAAATTGATGGTGGAAAGTCTCTGTGACTTGCTGAGACATGCACAGAGCGTGAACAAAACACCAGGTCTGTCTGACAGCACTTATCATGGCCTTCCTACCACGCGGCACTTCAGAGGTATATAGACACTGAACCCGGTGTGACATTTCTTTCACATGGCCAAAATTAAAAATTCAAGTGCTAATGGTCTTTGGTAATTTAAACAAATTAGAAACCTTTATTTACAGAAACTACGTGTATTCATTGCCTGTATTTTTCTTCAGGCAAATGCTTTACCACTTAGCTAGAACTAAGTTGTTTTTTTTTTCTTGTTATGTATTTTATTTTAAGTCATCCCAACTCATATCTTTTCTTTTTTTCTTTTTGTTTTTCAAGATAGGGCTGCTCTGTGTGGTCCTGGTTGTCCTGGAACTCACTCTGTAGACCAGGCTGCCTCAAACTCACAGAGATTCTCCTGCCTCTTCCTCCCAAGTGCTGTGATGAAAGCCGTGCACCACCACTGCCCTGAAGCTTTATACTTTCATTGAATCCTTTTTTCTGATTTCTTTAGATAGTTGTCTACTGGTATTTATCATTCTTTCTTAGCTTTAGAATTTAAGCAATTCACCAAAGTCAGAAAGCTATTTGGAAGTAGAAACAGAAGCCAGGACTGTCCTCTGAGATGTGTGCTTTAAAAATAAGATTTATTTTATTTTTAGTTATGTGCGTATGTGTTTGTTTATGGGTGTGTAGCCATGAGTGTGGGTGACCTCGGATGTCAGAAGAGGGTGTTAGGGCCAATAGATTTAGGTGCAGCCGCTGTGGTGACAGAAAAGTAGCAGCCAGGGCTGTTACATAGAGAAACTCTGTCTCAAAAAACAGAAAAAAGGTTAGGGCTGGAGTGATGTCGTGGTGGACAAGAGCATGCGGGGCTATTGCAGAGAATCTGAGTTCAGTTTCCAGCACCCACCTCAGGCAGCTCACAACCACCTGTAACTCCAGCTCCAGGGGATTCCAAGCCTTTCTGGACTCTGTAGGTACCTGCACTCATGTGAGCACACCCCACTACACACACACACGCGCGCGCGCGCACACACACACACACACGGATACACGGACACACACACCCCAATATACATAATTAGAAAATAATGGCACTTCATCCAGGTCTGCTTCTGCTCTTGTCAGCCATCGGTGGCCTGACAACTGAAATCTTAGCAGTGGAAGACATTGACCTTTTAATGTGTGTTCTCTGTACAGATTCCAGAATCGTTAATTGCTAAAATGAAGTAATAATATTATTGTTTATCTTTTTTTTGGTGCAGAGAATCAAACCCAGGACCTTAGGCATGCTTAGCAAGTGCTCTGCCATTGAGCTATGTTCTATCCCTGAATTAAGGTGTGTGCACTGCAGTAGCTGTGTTGCACAGTGCGCGTGGAGGCCAGAGGATGACATCAGTGCCCTCCACGCTCACACTCCACCTTTAGTTTGAGACGGGGTCACTCACTGAACCTGGAGCTCCCCAGTCGGATAGGTTGTCTGGTCAGTGAGCTCCAGGGCTAAGTTCACAGATTGTGCTTAGCTGGAGCGTGGGTGCCGAGGATCTGAAATCAGGTCCTTATGCTTGCACCACATGCACATTACCACCAGATGAGTCGCCTCCGCAGCCCAAGCCAAAGCATCTTAAAGACTAATCACTAACATACTAATAAACGTTTAATTATACTTTAAATGAGCAAATTGTACAATATATAAATTATATGCCAAGAAAGCTGTTTTGTTTTTTGTTTTTTGTTTTTTTTTTTTAGAAAACCAAACCCTACCATATTTATTGTGATCTATAGTTTGCATTGTCCTTACTGTGAAAATGAGGAAAATTTGCCTTTCTTTGGGGCTCTTAAGTGGTATCTTTCATTTGAGTCATATGTCACTATGTACATAATTTTTGCCCAGCGTGATCTTTAAATAACACTAGCTTATAAAGAATAAATATAAGAACTGAAGTATCATGTTAAAAGTTACTCATATTTATAATTCATTAAATATTTTTCTTTTTTTTTTTTTGCTTATTCTTTCCCCAATACCCCTACAGTTAGTATCTTCCTCATTCCACAGGCAAGGAAACTCAAGTCTATTTTTCTAGCACCACTGTGGGTGACTGAGGTTCACATGTGCTGTTCAGGGTTTGGATCTTGCCTGTTTCTTGTTGCTTTTCTTAGTGAGGGATATTCACTGCAACTGGTGTTTTCCAGTTTCTGGCCTCTTGCCACCTCTGTGTCTGACCATCAGTTTTTGTGTTTGTGTCTGCTTTCCCATACACTGTAGGAATGCTGAAGACATAAATCACTTGGCTCTGCAGTATTAGTATTGGATTAGAACCAAATTCATGTGGCAAAATAGCACATGGTGCAAGCAAGGACTGTGTTTCTGTGATTCCAGGCAGAGTTGAATTAATTCTTTGAGAGGAGGTGTGAATACACATGTAATATGAGGCTTTAACACAACTGTGAGACAAATATTTTGTCATTTCCCTTGTTTTGTTAGGTTTGCTTTGCCATCTGCCACTCTTGCATTGACTAGCTGAGAGCACCCATTAGCAACAGGGACTTGCAAGCGGCCACAGATCTGTCATTGCAAGATGAAATCGGCTCTGTGTTTCTGCTGTTCTTCTGCTAGGCATTCTCTGAGGAATTCTTTCTCTGGAGATTGTTACGGGATAATAAGCATCTCTCTCTCTCGGTGTCCTATGTGTAAGATAGGTGTAGCTTTCCATTTTTCAATCTGTTCTAGCTTAAAGAATTTCTTTGTCTTGCTTCATTTTAAAGTTTATAAATCTAAATATATCAGAATAAATTATGTTCAGCAGTCTGAAGAGGAAGGAAAGTACGTGATAAAATTGTGAGGTTTCAGTGAAAGTTAAAGTCTCACTACAAGGAAGGACGATGATCCGTTATCTGGAATATTAAGTCAGAGCCGTTGGGATGGCTCAGTGGGTAAAAGCACTTGGCATGCAAGTCTGGCAGCCTGAGTTCAGTCCCTGATCTCAAAGTGGAAGGAAAGAATCAATGTTCCAGAGTTATACTCTGACCTCCACACACTTCTACCCCTATGCCCACAGACACACTGGTAATAGAAATTAAATACAATTTTAAATGACATATTAAAGCTAGGTGTGATGGTGCACACCTTTAGTCCCAGCACTCAGGAGGCAAAGGCAGGCAGATCTCTGAGAGATCAAGGCTAACCTGGTCTATATATTGAGTTCTAGAACAACCAGGTCTATGGAGAGAAGACCCTCAAACAAGCAAACAAACACAAAATAAATCATATTTTAAAAACTTACTTTCTTAGGTAGTGTCTAATTAGTAAGGCTTATGACAAAATATATGGGTATTTTCATTTAAGCCCTAAAAGAAAAAAGTGAAGATTAAAAACTAAAAATAATGACTGTTTCTTGATTTATTTTGTGCTGTTGGAGGTGGCACTTAGGCCATCCTGCTTGCTAGGCAAGCAGTCTATTACTGAGCTGTAGTCCCTATCCCTGTTTTGAATTAAGTTACCTTATGTATAGATGCCAAATAGTTCAAACCCATGCAGCAGTTAATTATGTGCTGAAGTTTTTTTGTCAGCCTGTATCGTTTATTCTCTCCAGAGTGATCTAGACAGGCTTCTCCACTAACTAGGGTTTCTCAGCCTCAGCACTCTTTGTCTCGATGCACTAGATGTCAGTACCTCCTTTCTCTCTTCTCCAACATTCTCAAATGTGCTTGGGGGGAATAATAAGCCCTGGTTGAGAGCCAGTGTTCTAATACTTTAGAGAACAGGCTGTAAGACATTGGTAAGGTGGGGAGGGGGGCTCGATTGGTTTATGCTTTGCTTTGGATGAAAGAAGTTTTTGAATTAATGTTAATCAGATGGTTTATTAAAGGAGAGTGTTGGGGCTGGAGAGATAGCTCAGAGGTTAAGAGCACTGCCTGCTCTTCCAAAGGTCCTGAGCTCAATTCCCAGCAACCACATGGTGGCTCACAACCATCTGTAATGAGATCTGGTGCCCTCTTCTGGCCTGCAGGCATACACACAGACAGAATATTGTATACATAATAAATAAATATTTTTCTTAAAAAAGGAGAGTGTCTGGCTCAAAGATTTGCCTGCACACACATCAAACAGTAGTCTTATTGGAAGGGCCATTTATCAAGTTATTTTGTAATCATTCTGAAGATATTTCACAGAAAACAACAAAACAAAAATAAATAAACAGACTTCATTTTCCCCCTTAAATTAGATGTTTAAGTTCCTGAGACTATCTAAAAATAAACAGATACTTATTTCCAAAAGGCCTCTCGCAAGAGCCATCCTGAATCCACACTTTGGTTTTGCTTCCTTTCTTCATTCTGCCCCTAAATTCAGCATTTATGAAGCAGTCATTAAGATGTCCTAGTTTCTCTGTTGAGGAAGCCTTTTTCTTGTTGCCATCAGCTACCTTGAAAAGCACTAATGGTTCATGTTTGCTTTCTTTCTATGTGATAACTACAGGAGTCACAGTTTCACCCTGTGACTGAAGGTCAGGACAGTAACACGTGCCTTCAACTATTCTTCCTTCTTTTTCTCACATAGCAGCAGCTGCTGAGTCCACAGACCGAAGTCCTCGGCCCACCTCTGCACCAGCCATTGCTCAGAGTCAGGTCACAGAAGGGCCAGGGGCACCTGTTAAAAAAACACAGAAGGAAGCTGCAAAGGTTGAAGTGAAAGGGGAAGAAGAACCACCTGAGCAAGCTGAGCCAGAGCCCACAGAAGCGTGGAAGGTATGTCTTAGGTACCTTTCATCAGCTAACGCATCTTTCAGAGCAACTGAATCCTGCAGATTCCCAACAAAGTTGCTTTTTCTCATTGTTTCTAAAAGAAATTGTTTCTCATCAGCGTCTTATATATTTTTATAGAATTTGATTTCCAAAGAATAGATACTGCATAAAGCACATTTATATAGCTATTTAAATCTTTTCTAAACTTTTTAGGATTACTTTTTATTTTCTGTGTATGAGTGTTTTGCTTGCATTTATGTGTGTGCACCATGTGCATGCCTGGTGCCCTCAGAGGTACATTGGATCCCCTGGAAATAGAGTTGCAGTGTGAGCCACCATATAGGTACTGAGACTCAAACTCAGGTCCTCTGGAAGAGCAGCCAGTGCTCTTAACTGCTGAGCCCTCTCCAGCCCAGCTCTTTAGACAGCACACAGCTAGCTACGAAGAAGATCTGCTGCACTGAGCTGAAAATTTACCAGTTAGTTAGCAGATCTCCCAGAAACCGTAACTGGGTTGATCTTTTTTATATGTCCAAGCTTTGAAAATAACATTTACACAGTGCTAGCTTAGGTCTGTAAAAGTAGATGCAGGTTGCCCTCGGGAAGGGACTGTGAGAAATGGCCTTCATAGAATGGCATACGCACCCTCCCCCCAGCACGTACCTCTAATCTTGGCACTGTAACATAAGAGATCACAGTAAAAACACATTTTGAGCTGGATGGTGGTGACACACACCTTTAATCCCAATACGTGGGAGGCAGAGGCCAGTGGATCTCTATGAGTACAAGGCCAGCCTAGTCTGTGTAGTAAGTTCCAGGACAGCCAGGGCTGTTACACAGAGAAACCCTGTCTCAAAAAAAAAAAAAAAAAAAAGAAAGAAAAAAAATTTTATGTTAAGGCCTTAGGAAAAGTGCCTTTTCTTTTGCATACTGATAACTCAGATCAGACCTGTTCTTTTGGAGCCAGATTAATATCTTATTTAACATAGAATGATGGACAGCTGTTATTTTTTTTAAAACTGTTAAATATGGCATTCACTCTGTCTTTGAGTGAATGAATGGTGGGTATTTGCTTCTTTGTAACCAGCCTGGTGTTCATGATGTTCTTCTTCAGGCTCTTTGTGGCCTTGGAATACCTGCGTGGTTTTTAATGTTGGAATATATCAGCTAGCACTTCTGACTGTGGCGGTCATAACTATCAGGGGCTCTTCCTGAATGGTTGAGACACCTCTGGTCTTCTGATATCTTACTAGTTTTCCTTCTGCCCATAAAACACAAAGGTACTTCAAAAATAGGTTCATTTGACTCTTGGCTCTTGGGCAGAATGAAATGGGCTTTCTATGTTTCCCAGGCTAGCCTTGAACTCCTGCACTCAAGAGAGCCTTCTGCTTTATTCTCCCTGGTAGCTGGCACTGTAAGTATGTGCCACTGCTCCCTTCTTTTTTGCCTTAATTCTTCTTTTTTTTATTTTATTTTATTTTACCACTATACTAACAAGGATATTTTTATTTTTTTCTTTTTGGTTTTTTTCGAGACAGGGTTTCTCTGTATAACAGCTCTAGCTGGCCTGGAACTCAGTCTGTAGACCAGGCTGGCCTCGAAGTCACGGAGATCCGCCTGCCTCTGCCTCCCGAGTGCTGCACCGCCCAGCTATGAGCTTTAATTCTTTTTTTTTAATATTTATTTATTTATCATGTATACAATATTCTGCCAGCAGGCCAGAAGAGGGCACCAGACCCCATTACAGATGGTTGTGAGCCACCATGTGGTTGCTGGGAATTGAACTCAGGACCTTTGGAAGAACAGGCAATGCTCTTAACCTCTGAGCCATCTCTCCAGCCCTGAGCCTTAATTCTTAAACTGAAGTAGTGGCTCTCTGTTTTCTGCTGCTAGATTACTAAGGACCCAGAAGGACATTATTGTTTTCAAAAGGAACTTAAGCTTATAAAATAACTTAAAACTAGTATTTGCAGAGTATATATAATTCTATAAAGACATTATGTCTGTCTTAATTTGGACATGGTGCATATGTCTGTAATTCCAGATCTTGGGAAATGGAGTTGGAGGCCAGCCCAGGCTACATAGTGAAACTCTGTCTCAAAAACAAACAAACAAACTGAAAACAGACGTTTTCTTTCTTTCTTTCTTTCTTTCTTTCTTTCTTTCTTTCTTTTATTACTTAAGGAAGGTTAAGCTCAGACAAATGAACTAACTTGTTCTCTGGAATCTAGAGCAGAATGACCCAATTGTTAATTACTCTGTAGTTAAAATGTCATGGTTGGATGTACGTATATGTTTGTTTGGCAGTATTGCAGAGTCTAGTGTTACCTGATGTTATTTATATTCAACCTGGGGAAAACAGCAGTGACATTGTTCTCTAGAGCAATGCTGCTTTGTATGAGTTAAAAGAATGTGCCAAAATCACAAGTTGATGAGGTTCTGTGAAAAAAATGAGTAATATAACAAAATGATTTAACCGCTAGAAAACACAATTCAGTTTCTAAATTTGAAATACATGGTGCTTCATGCAGTCAGTACTCACTGTTTCCTCGTCACAATCAGGTTTTAAAATAATTACTCCAGTTTCTGGATGTAAGGTGGTTATTTCTAGAGGTATTCCAAAGATACACAGGCATCCCTAGGATAGTATTTTTCTGCTACTACTAAGCATAAATCTTGCCCATCTGCCAAGCACGTGGTTCCAGCTTCCAGAGAGGAGGCTGCATTGTTGGATGCTGCAGCTGAGGTGGCAGTAGTTGCATGAGTCAGTTACAATTTGTATGCAATTTACTTTGCTGCCCTCTTTATTGATAATCTGAAGAATAAACTCATCTCCTTAAATGTATTGATTAACTAACAGACTTTTACGTTTACCTGTTTAGTGTCTTACATGCTTTATCACATGTGTTTTAGCTATAAAAACTATTTAATCATGTGTATCATACATTTATATCTTTATTTGGAAATCTGTTCTTAAGTGTGATTTAAAGTACTTCGAGGGCTGGGAAGATGACTCAGTGGAAGAAGTGTTTGCTTAAGTTCAAATCCTCAGAGCCCTCATAAGAACCCAGAGACACTAACACTTGTGTCTGTGATCTCAACACCCTACCGGAGAAAGGAGGCAGAGTCAATATGATAAGACACACCTCAGTGGACAAGAGAGACCCTGTCTTAAGCAAGGTAGAAGGTGAAAACTGACCTCCTCACTAGTGCCATCACACACACACAAACACACACACACACACACACACACACACACACGCTCTCATTAAAGTACTTCCAGGTCACAAACAAGAACATATGGCTGTGTGGCAGGGAGGGGAGCAGAGAAAAAAAAAAAAAAGAACATATGGCCTAGTATTAAGGCTAAATTATTGCTTTAGTGGGCACTTTTTTATATATAAATAAGTATTAAAATGTTTTTTCTCATCAGTGGAATGATTAACTCAGTTTTCCTTTTTGATAATTTGGCTATCCATATTACCTCTTCAGCTTTGAAACTATGATGATGAACTAACAGATTGCACTGGGAGTAAAACCTTCCCTGCTGTGGTGATCGTTTTTCAGTGTATTTAACCCCCAGCTTCATGATGCTGTTTATTCATGGAAGCCTGCTAACCTGAAATGTTTCACTATTTTATTTCTTAAATGTAGGTGGAAAAAACCCACATCGAGGTCACAGTACCTACCTCAAATGGTGACCAAACACAGGTTTGTGCCAACAGGCCTTTCCCCTTCCACCCCTCAGTTTTTAATTCTCCCCCATTCTTCTTTCATTAAAAATAAATAAAAGGTTCAAGCAAACTTCAATGAACCAATATTTTGTCTATTTTTTTTCCTTTACTGAATTGTGGCAAAAACAGAAGCCTGCAGAAAAAGCTGAAGATCTGATAAGAATGAGGAAGGTTAGCCATTTTCTGCTTTCACACAGCTACGCCACCATTTCACCCGTGCTGATGACAGTGTGTTAAAAAGACAGTGGTCCAGCCCTTGATTTTCCTCATCAGGAATTACTTTGGAGAGCCAGGATGTGGAGAACCTTCAGTGTAGTTGTGATGTGTATTTACACACATACATGCCCACAAAGAAATTAGAACCTGAGACTGTTGACAGGTTTTATGCAAATAAGTTTTCAGCAAAGAAGTGTCTTAAAATGCAGTTGTGGGGGGCAGACCCATGTTTCATGTTCAGATGCTACCAAAACTTTCCCAATGGCATCATACTATTAGGCCCGTTAGCATTTTATACACATTTATCACAAGAGCCACCGTTGCAGCAACGTCTTGCATCAACAGTGTGAGTTTACCTGCTGCGTGCTTATTTCCCAACCTCAGAGTGGGATGAACCAGTTCTTCCTGGATATACTTGTTACCTGATTGGATACAGAACACTGTAGAGATCCAGATATTGCAGTATTCATAAGTATAAAACTCTCCAAAAAACTAAGTTCTTTTTATAGCATTTCTCCACTCCATGACACATGGTGTTCAGAGCTTTTGAGATATGCATATGAGTAATATTCAAATAGTTCAATTTCAAAAACAAACATCAAGCAGTTTATTGTTAGAAGCTATGAAGCCAGGAACACTGTCTATTTAAATGACATCATCACCGCTTTCCATCGTTTGCAAACAAGGTCATCCATTCTTTTCTGGTAACCATGCTCTGTGTGTCCGTGTAGTTCTGTGACCATTTCATGTTGGCATATGTTGCATCACAGACATTTACTTTTAACTGCCTTTTTTTTGTTTGTTTGCCAATTTGCAGTTCGTTTCCCCGCAAGAACAACATTTTAATTTTTTATGCTTCTGTTTTTTTCCCCTTTCATTTTCACAGAAAAAGAGAGAGAGACTAGATGGTGAAAACATTTATATCAGACATAGCAATTTAATGTTGGAGGTTTGTATGAACTTGAAGCTTATTTCAGTCGGTTGCCTGGAACCTTCTGCATTCTTTGCTGATCCCTGCATTCTATGCTGCGTTTGGTTTTGCATGACATTGCATGTGAGATTTCTAGGTTTAAAGAGCTTTTGCATGCCGGTAAACATGAAGATGCGCAATCACCTCTCCTAACTCTTAGTTTCCATCTCTCATACGATCTAGAAAAATATATGATTGGAGCTGTCTCTCCCTCTTCCGGTTTTGCTGTTTTGCCCCCTTTCAGAACGTTCAAACATCAAGTTTCTTTAATTTCCCAAGAATATAAACTCTAAATTTCCCAAGAAACAAATTTGCAGTTTTTTTTTTCTTCCTGAACTGAGAAGAGTATCAAAAAGAGAGGGAACATGATCACGATTGGTAAGGGCTTACTCATTGGAGATAGCAAAAATTTCTAAAGAAAGTTGGAAGGAAAAAGAAGAATCAAGAAAGAAAAGAGCCCAGTTTTTGAAGAGTGGTTACTTTGGCTTAACAGTAAAAGCAAGCTTGTGAGTGGGTTTTTTTTTGTTTTTTTTTTAAGATGAAAGCACTGAAGCCAGGAAATGTCAGTACTTTCTCTATGGCCTCAGAGCTGGTAAGTTGGGAAAGCTGGGATTTGATGTAGGCGTTTTATGATTTTTAACAGCAGGTTTCCTCTCAGAAAGAGTAACATAGAGGAGTACTAAGGTCCTTTTTCTGATTACATTCAGCAGGGACCAGATTTTTTTTGTTTTGTTTTTCAAGACAGGGTTTCTCTGTGGCTTTGGAGCCTGTCCTGGAACTAGCTCTTGTAGACCAGGCTGGTCTCGAACTCACAGAGATCCACTTGCCTCTGCCTCCCAAGTGCTGGGATTAAAGGCATGTGCCACCACTGCCTGGCCAGGGACCAGATTTTTACCTCAGCTCATATACTCAGACATATCTAGTCTGGAGCTGCACACTGGATATGAGATGTAAAACCAGTTTGGAGATTAGAGGAATTCCGTGAGAAAAATTAAGGAAATGGAATCATTCTCTGTGGAAGAAAGGAAAGCCAGTATAATTCGTCCGTCAGGAAAACTGAATAGCAGTTGAAGACTATATAACAACTCAAGGCAGAACCAGAAGAAATGAGTATAAACTCTTCTCTCACAGGGATTAACTTCCCTCTGAAGGAAACAACCACCATGGTCTCTGCTTGCAGGAAGCTTACAGTGTAGGGATCTATGGGGGAGGAGGAAAGACAGCGAAGAGCAATGCAGAGCTACAGTCAGTCAAGGAGAACTGTAGGAGATAAGACTGTGCCGTGCTGCGTCGGTCCACTCTAAAACAGGCATGTCCTCTGGTCTCTACGGAGGGAGCATTTTCAATAGCCTTCTCGTCTTCCTCTTGAAGGCATTGCAGGTGTATGCCAGTGTAGCCAGTGAGATAGCATTTAATTGCGACCTGAAGAAGAACCGTGCATTAAATATCTCCAATCTGAAAGTTTGAAGAAACTTTAAAAAACTAGATCTCTGGTTAGGCATGGTAGGACATCTTTAATCCCCACACCTGAGGGGCTGAGACAGGAAGATCAGGGAATCAAGGTCATTCTCAACTCTATATTATAAGGCCAGTCTGGGCTAAATGAGACCTGGTCTCAAAACAAAACAAAAACCAACAAAAAACAGCCTGGGCATATATAAAAATAGATTTCTCATTATTAATATGGCTTGTAAAGATTTTTTAATATCATTTCATTTTTTCATGTTTTTGATAACTGTATCTTGAATATCCGCTATGTAAGGTACTTATATAAGATATTTTAATACAAATAATGAAAATTCTGGGGCTGGAGAAATGGCTCAGTGGTTAAGAGCACCATCTGCTCCTCTAAAGGTCCTGAGTTCAATTCCCAGCAACCTCATGGTGGCTTACAACCATTTGTAATGAGACCTGGTGTCCTCTTCTGGCCTGTAGGCAGAATATGGTATACACAATAAATAATGAAAATTCTGGATGTCCTTTATTAATTGCATATTGAATGATGGACACAATGCCAAGTGCTTTATGTATATTTGTCTCATATAACATTTCTAAGGCCAGATTCTTATTACAAACTTGAAATATGGATGTCTCTGTCTCAGCCATATCTGAGGCCTGAACTGTTGTCTTTGGGATTAGGAAGGACAAGACGTGTCCAGTGATCACCTCTTCTCAGTGTGACATCTCCTCACTCTCATACCCACATTCCCTGAACCTGCTGTGCCAATCATATATTTGTCATTCATCCCACAAGGTGTGTGGTGGCTTCTGAGACTCACAAAGCTCCTGTGTTATGCTGTGGTCTTCTTCTGGAGAGCCCTGGGAGGGGATTTCTGAATAAGTGTGTGTTTGGAATTTAAAACTACTAACTGCCTTTTGAGAACATTTTATGTTTAATGAAGTGTTTGGTTTTATTGCTGCTAAAATCATAAGATGACAGCCCTCAAAAATTATCTAACCTGAACATAACCTGACATAATTTGACCCTCGTTTCTTAATTATTATAAAAAGTGCCCCCAAGAAAGTTCTCTCAAGTTATCTATCCATCTGGCAGGGTTGTTTTTTTTTTTTTTTTTTTTTTTTTTTTTTGCCTCCCTTCCCACCTTCCCTTATCACACCCGCACTAATGCTTTGTTCTGGCACAAATAAGGTCGAGTTCATTTTTAGATCTACCGCCTCCTCCTCCAGCTCCCAGAGAGAACCTGTAGCAAATGTCTATGACAAATTCTATTTGGAACAGGTCCCTTTGAGATCCTAATTTTATTCTGTGCCCCCACAGGTTTCCAACAAAGCCAGCTAAGAAGGATGGAGAAAGCTCCCTCAGAAGTTATCAGTTTTATTGAAAAATTTATTTTTCTCAGGATCCAAACCAATTAAAAGCTAGGCAAGAAGAGTTACAAATCAGCAGGCTCAGCTCAGCCTGGCTCAGAATTGTGCTTTTCACAGCATCTGTTAGTTGGTTTTGTTTTGCCTTGTTTGTACTTTTAATCATCATACGTGTGTTCAGTTGTTCTGGGCCAAAACAGATTTACTATCAGTCAGGAGCTGGGTCACACTCTCACAAGCCTGATGGGTGTCAGTTGCTCAGCCCAAGACTGAGTACTGAGCTCCTACATGCTGTTTTCTTCAGCTCTTTCTGTCGGCTCTAACTCAGGCATTTGCCCGGGGAAGCTCATGTTCCAGAGATACACTTACGTTTCTCCTTAGTAAGCAAGAGATGCTCCTTGTGGGGAGCTACAGTTACTATTGGGGTTAGTCTTCTCTTTGCGCTCAAAGCAAATACACATGGGTCAGGTCAGTCTTGCAAACATAGAAAGAAAAGAGACTAGCTCATGAGTTTCTGAAGGAGCAGCTCCAGAGTCCAGATGTCACGGGAGTCCCTGGGTTTTCTGTTTTTTCCTTGATAGTGGTTTGGAGAAAGTTTTAGTTAGGATCTTTCTTGCCTGCAGGGGGGGAAAACAAACTTGTAAACACATGTTGATCAAAAAAAGTTATATTTTATTTTGTTTTTATTTTTTTCCAAAAATGAAACTATTTCCCACAATGCCAAAAATAGATGAATCCCAAAGTTCACACAGCATGAGGGGAGATTATTTAGCATCATGCTTTTATTAGATACAATGCTTCCCTGATGGGAAATAAACACAAGATTGTTTTATAGCTTCAGGCTCCAGATATTGTGACCTGAAACTCAAACTTTTGAGGTTTTCTTTTGTGTGTGTATAGGTAAATGTGTATTGTTAGACAAAGAGCATTTGAGTCTTTGTTTTCAAGTTAAATTTATCAGACTTCTTTTCATCTGATGTCCTTTGTAAAAAAAATTATTATGTATCTCTTTTTAACAAAAAAATCTGAATATGTCTTAGCCTATGCTTTATTAGTCTTAGTTTTGACCATCTCTCCCTAGAATGTTACCTTAAAGAGCTTTTTTTTTTTTTTTTTTTTTTTTTGGTTTTTTCGTAACAGGGTTTCTCTGTGGCTTTGGAACCTGTCCTGGAACTAGCTCTTGTAGACCAGGCTGGCCTCGAACTCACAGAGATCCGCCTGCCTCTGCCTCCCAAATGCTGGGATTAAAGGCGTGCACCACCACCGCCGGGCTCCTTAAAGAGCTTTTCATGTTATCAAGGAGAAAGATGAAACGCTATTGATGGTCATTAGAAGTCCTTTTGTGGGTGGTGTTGACAATCAAACCCAGGGCACTCTACCAGTGAGCCACACTCTCCAGCCCCAGTAAGTCCCTACTTTGAATTGTATTAAGAGAAGTGAAGCTGGGAAAACATAAAGTTTTTATATTGTAGGGAAAATGTGAAAAAGAAAAAAAAATATATTTAATTGTAAAGTGTGAGGACCAAAGCTCAATGCCTAGAACCCATGCAAAAATGCTGGGCATGGAACTGCATACTTGTAATCCCAGAGCTGGAGGAGTGAGTGCGGGAACATCCCTGGCACCCCGAGGCCCACCAGCCTCGCCCCTGATAAGCTCCAGGCCAATGAGAGACCCTGCCTCAAGAGAGGTGGACAGTGTTTCTGAGGGGGGTACCTGAGGTTGACCTCTGACCTACACATCATACACATTCACAAGTTCAAAAATCTCCAAAGTCACTGTTTTAGAAGTAGTAACAATTGATTTTGGACGCTGGAACTAGGAATTTTAGTAATAAATTCTTGAATTAGAAAAGTCTTAGTAATAGAGAAGCAAAGTATTGTAGCGGACAGAGAGGGACTCACCACAGACAGCAGCTAGTGGAAGCTGAGGTCGTTTGTCATGTCCATCATTCATTAGTTTCCCTGTTGCTATCTCCATCCTGCCTGAGCTGAGCCTAGAGTTCTTACCAAGCTGAAGCTAACTGAATCATGGGGTTACCTTTTCAGGATGAGGAGGTGGAGATCTGATTTTGCATCCTTTATGGAAGAGGAGTTACACAATCAAGGAGCATGCACTTTGTGGGTAGTTTAACCTCCAAGAGCTGTGGGATTGCGATGCTTCACTGCTGCCAAGTACAGCACTTTATTTTAAAAAAAGAGAGCGAAAGAAGAAAAGAGGCAAACAATGTTGTGTATTTATGGTCCTAATGCAATACGGGCCAGTACCATCTGCCCTGGATGTGGTGTTTTCTACCAGTGCCCAGTCTCTGATAGGTTGCCCTTGGTGTGTTTTTTGTCGCAACTATTTATTGTTTTCTGTCTTTGTTCTTCCAACTGTAGGATTTAGACAAGAGTCAAGAAGAAATCAAAAAGCATCACGCCAGCATCAGTGAGCTGAAAAAAAACTTTATGGAATCGGTACCCGAACCACGGCCTAGCGAGTGGGACAAGCGCTTATCCACACACTCGCCCTTCCGAACTCTTAACATCAATGGGCAAGTCCCTACTGGAGATGGAGTAAGTACTTTGTCCACATGACTGTGAGGCTGAAGGCAATAAGTATGTTAATTATGTATGTTAATACTCTGTATCTGGAAGTTTAGAGCTGAAATTGGCTTTGGTGCCCTAGCAGTTCATTGCTGCTGTGAAACATTAATAATAACACTCCTGATAATTTACACAGCTCAGTTCAATTGTGGGAGTCCTTTAGAGTTACTAGTGGATGTCTAGGCTCTGAGAACTGCTTGAAGCTTCCTGCTTCTGGCTATTTTGTGTTTATAAATTGACTTTATGCCAGTAAAACTTTGTTTATATTCAAAATGTGCCTTCCAGGACCAGTTAGCTAAACATAGTAAGGTCACAATTGGAAGGGAGTATATTTTTTTAAAACTTTATTTGAACATTTGTACAACTTAGAAATGCCTGGAATGATTGCTCACAGTTATATAAGAAACAAGGAGGCCCTGAAGCCAGAGAATGTAGAACACTCAATTTCAGAAAAACAACTGATGATTTGTCTTGCATAATACCAGACCTTCAACCAGCTATTTTATGAGACAGTTACCATCAGAAGAGGCCAGAGGTCCCTTTCAGAGTCTGTTCTCTATTATTATTTTTTTTCCCCGCTTTGGAATCCCTACCTCAGAATAAATAAATCTGTTTAAAGGTGGTATCTTGTCGAACTTACATCTGAAAGGTCTTCATCTCTAGCCAGTATGTCATTTGTATAAACAGTGACCATAACTTCATGACTGATTATATATCTTTTAATTATGTGCTTACTTTGTACCCCCCAACAATAGCAGTCCTAGATGAGAAAGGCAAACTAGTATGCCCAATAAAAAACCTGAGATTTAGCAGGCATGCCCCTGTGACCCACTCCTTATGAGGTTGAGGCAGAAGGAGTGCCTGAGTTTAGGATTTTGAGGTAGACCTGGATATCATAGTGAGACTCTTTCCCAAAACAAAACACAAATTGGTTTAATTTTTTTCAGGCTTCTTGGTAAACTATCCAGTTAAATCATTTATTACTTAGTTTCTGTAGCTATAGACAGGGCTAAAAATTCTTCCAAGATAACCTTTTGTGTTTTTCAAATTTAGATTAAAATTAGCTAACAGTTTCACAAGTGAGGTGGGAGGACACCTCAGTAACAGGCAGCTGCATAGTTACTGAGGTCGCAGGATACAGCTGCTTCCATGCGTGGTCCTCTTAGACCCTGTTCCCAGACATACGTGTCCATTAGTTTTGTGTTCTAAGTCTATAGTATGCACTTTAAACTGGGAAAATAATCCCCCCCGGGTCAGACCATCACTCCAAAAAGCAGATAAGTCATTTTGATGTGTCCTCAGAAATAAGACTCAAAGGTCCAAGGACAGTTGCAGTTTGATTTGACTGGGAGGGTCTGGCCAGTCAAAGCTCAATGAAATGCTAACAAGCTATTTGTCTTGTTGGGCCTGCTTATAGAATGGTGTTAAATGCCCTTGCTGGCTTGGTGTCTGCATGCGAGAGGCTTGTTGCTATCTCGTCTTTCACCCCCCACCCCACCCCCGCCACACACACACCTGCATACTTTTCTAGTTCTGTTTTGAACTCTGAAAGTAGCTTGAAAAAGTAACTTGATACTGGCTCGGATGTCATTGGGTACATTTGTATTGGTCTCCATTTTCAGAAAATAGCTTATGTCTTCACATAGAAACCTTTTAGAAATCATCCCAAGGCCAATTTGGGGATGGCGGTGCCATTCTGTAAACTTTAAAGAAATGACTTCTTATAAAGTCAAATTGATCCCTGAGGGGTACTCAGATAATTTTAGCTTTATACACATATGTATATTTCCTCTGAATGAATAATGGGATAAATGACTGTACTGTCTTAATCTTTTGTGCTGGGACAATTCTACTGTTGGGCATATCTTTTTACGGTCAAGCCAGCGTTTCTGTTCTCTGGGGACACCTCTCCTACCTTTGGCAGCACTGTTGTTGCATTGCAAGGCAACTGAACCTCATAATTTGTGTATGACCAGGTGAAGAGAACTTCTGCCCTCCCCTCGGGAAGAAAGGTTGGTGGGCCCGAGGTAAAGCTGCTGCTGTGGCTGTGCTGCTCACTAGAACCTGCCCTGGCCATGGCTCTAAGCAGAGAACCCAGAACTCAGCAGCAGTGGCTGAACAGTGTTTTTCTTTTGCTACACTAGTAAATTCACACCCTCAGCCTTTGTCCTAACACATCACACTTCCACTGCTGCAGCATCTGCAGTTTTCAATTTGCTTTTTTCGGCGCATGGCTGGTTGAAAAAGCTGCATGAAGATGTTAGTATGTACTCAGAGAGAAAATGAATTTAATTATACCCTATTCTTTTTATGTTGTCTTTCTTCTCCCACCTTATTTTCATTTAAAAATCATTATGATTTTGCATCCTTCCTTTTTCTTTCATTCTTTTTGCTGACCAGTCCCCTGGCTACTTTCTCCCTGATACATATCACTTAGGGGTGTGCAAAGAACCAGTATTCAACTTCCAAACTGACCAGAGAAGGCTGGCTCAACTAAGAGAACTCAGAGCCAAGTTCTTCCTGTCATAGATACCATCTGCCTTGACTACAGATAGCAGAATACAGAGATGCAGGGGGAGAAAAGTCTCAGTTGGCCAATTGGGGGTGGATCTTTCCTTGAAAGTTATCAAAGTATTGATTAAGTGTATAACCCTTCATGATGGTCATTACTATTTTAGTCAAGATTTTGAGGCTGTGCAATTGTTGAGCTCTTGTGGGACTGTATTTTCCTTTCTTTTCTTGTTCTTCTTTGCCCCCGTCTCCACCCCAGGGTAGACCCTGGAAGCACATTATAAATTTTTATACATTTTGTTCTTATTTTGCAGTCTTTACTACTTCTGTTTCCCTGAGCAAAATCTAATTCCCATACTGAGCTATTGGCATTTAAAGTCTTTTTAAAGAGATATGAAAATTGTTCTTTATATTCTGCCATTCTATTCGTTAGTAAAAGTAACTTTACTCATGGCAAGGAGAATACTTCATTCTTGACATTGCCTGATCCAGTAATTATTTGCGGCATTAAAGCAATTTAAAGCAACCTGGAATCCATAAGTGAAAAAACAAAGCAAAACGAAATGTATGAGTAACCTCAAATGAGGGAATAAGTGATAGAATAAAGGGAAGTCAGTGACCGTTTGAGCTTTTGAGGCTTCCATGCCAATTTATTCAAAACATTAAATTTTAATTTAATTGCATAGTTAAACCTTCTGGGTTATAGAAATTGCTAGGTAAATTGCCAATGTAAAGAGAAGCTAAATTCAAGAGCATCCAGAGATCTTTCCACACCTTTGCACATCCCCGAGTATCACTTTTAAGTGTTTTCCATCTGTCATTTTGTTCATCTTTCTCTGTCTTTCTTGATCTTCTACCATGAAAGCAGACACAGGAGCGTGCTCTGTTAGTACAGGGTGAAGATAGAACTAAAAGGCCAGAGAGATCCACTGAAAGAACCCTGCCCCAGCAAGAAAATGAAGAGATTCCTCCCAAGGTTTCTATTCCAATCCCCGAGGAACACAAGGCTCTCAGAAAGTGCCACCTCTACTCTAGTGCCCTCCCGTCTCCTCGTGTTCCGTTCATGGTGTCTTTTCTCCTGGTCCTTGCACTGGCTGTTTGGTGGCTGATCTTTCTGTGATTGGAAAACAGGGTGCTCCTCTGACATGTCAAGACTAAAACCATTGAACTCTTGACTATGGCTTGAACTGTGTAATTGCCTACATCATGCCTCTGGTCTTGATCATATACTGTTATAGGGACCTTTTGTGGTCATGTTTCCTGTCAGTAATAAAATGCAAAACTTTGGAGAGCACACATTGTGAGGAAAAAGGAGTAGCAATGGATTGTCCAAGCCAGAGTTCCTGCCCCAAAGTCAACACATTTAGGCAAATCAGACTGAGGCGCATGGCAAGTGGTACTCACCGAAAAGCTACCCTGCATGCTCTTCCCATTGACGTTGCTGTGTCCTCCTCGCCACTGTTTCACAGAGGCTGGGAAACCCTAAAAACATTTGACGGACTATTTTCCCAGCCTTATATAGCCATTTATGTGGTCTGGGCTCTGTAGGTTTAAGAAGCAATTCAACTTCCCAACCTTTCAAAAGCCTTAAAATGATAGTTTGAATCCAAAAATCCATAACCACTCCTTTTCTTAGAGTATCGAATCTGTGCATACAAAGGTCTTTTCTGAAAGGGGCTGTGGCACCTGCAGCCTTGTCGCCAGTGTTTACGAGCTGCGAGCTGCGCAGGAGACAACTGTTTCCTACCTGGTGTGCAGAAGAATCACACAGAGGTTAAATGCTGTCTTTTCATATGTAGAGTTGATTTAGTTTAGGGAAACGGTGCTGGTGTCCCTTGGCTTCCAGCCAGGGCTAAAAATTTCAGACTTTTAAAGTCCTTTTACCTTTTAAAGTCCTGGAGTACAGATTAACTCAAGATCTGTATGTAAACACACTTTTCTCTAAATTAAAATACTATTATTTCCTTATGGCTTAAGTAATTATTGTTAGGAGCTATGTTTAGCTGTTATAATAAGCTTAAAAGATACATTGTTTCCTTATAATTTAGACATGTTCTCATACTTGTGTTGAAATCAATTGTTTCTAATCAATCGCCTTGAGAGCTACACTTCTGTTGTGACATGCGTGCAGTTTGCATGTTGATTATGAGGCTTCCCTGAAGTAACGGTGAGCACGCCCTCCTCAGAGCACTGCTCGGAAGCCTAAACTGGCGGGCTTTCACCTTACCATTAACCTCGCATGGTGTCGCTTGCTTTCTGTGGCATTTGAACGCCTCAGTCCGGACAAATTGTTAACTTTGCAAGCTCTGTTTTGGACTGAGTTGCTAGGGTCATCGTGTTGAGACTGTTATATTTTGTATTACTTCTTAGTGCTTTTGGCTAGTGAAATATTTCTAAAGATGGCTTTGCCTTTGAAACAATGGAGGGGGAGGGAGAAAGAGAGAGAAACAGCAAAACCAAGATTTTTGTTATTCTTCAGTGTTCACTAGTATTGATCTGCTGTCTTCACAGACAACGTGATTATCAGATATCTACTGAAAACCGCTATTACTGTCATTATTGGAGTTTTAAAAAAAACTGGAAAAAGAAGCAAGGACCAGGCTATATTTAAAAAACAAACAAACAAAAAACCTGAATATATATGGTTTGTGTCACAAGTTGTTATGTCTATTTATAACAGATATTTTGTAAATAAGCATATTTATTGATTTACTCATAAGAAAAGATTGCAAAGCCACTTGAGGTACTGCAAAACTGCTTTGCGGGGAGGATCTGATAATCCTAAGTATGAAACAGATGTTAAGATTTCCTTAATGAAATAACAAATGAAACTAGCGTTGGTTATGTTACTGTAAGTCTTTTTTTAGGAATTAAAAGAAAAATAATCTTAAAATTTTATCAGTACTTTTGTAACTTTCAAATTATATTTACTAAAGTTCCAGTTTTCATCATTGTACACAACTTTTTATTCATTATTGTAAACGTCACCCTGAATTTTATTTCCTTTTATATTGGATTTATTTCAACTCCATTAAAAATTTAGTGTGAGCCAACGGTGCTGTTCTGTGATCTGAAGTGTAGCAAGGATCCCCAGAGATCTTTGCTGACAAAGAAGCCGTTTCTTCCTAGTAAAGCTGCTAAGAGCAGGGTGCCAAGCCCTTATATTGAACAAAACTAACCAACATGGCTCAAAAGATAGATCTGTCATAGTTCTTAGGACATACGTCCTCCTCCAGCCCTGTGTGATCTCAGGTTAAAATGCTGCCAGTATTTCTAACATGAGGCTGCAGACAGCATCGCTTCCCCCCCCCGCACCCCCCCCCCCCGCTTCACTCCCTTCTCAGTACCACAGATATTCCAATTGCTGGATATCACTTTACCCTGGACCGGCTTCTTAATGGCAGATCCAGAAGTAATTTGGACTAAGGATATCTATACTGACCTGTGTAAAGTCTGGGGCTTTTGCCTTGTTTTCCTGTGGGTCATTTCCAGAGTAACTTTTAAGGGAGTCGCTTAACCATTTGGTGCCCATATTTCCAGCTAGTTCCTTACGTAAACTACCTCATGAGGACGACTCTCAGCATGTTTCAGGAAGTGATGCCGGTTCCGTCCTCAGTCTTTGATGTGCTAGGAAGATAGAATTCAAGAAAAAGGCAATCACATACAAATCTCTTCAGAGTCTCATTTTTGGAAGTAAGCAAATAGCCATGTTTGTTTCTGTCTGCTCCTGATTGGTATTTGACCAAGCACTTAAAACTAGTGAAGTTAAAAATGCCATTCCAAATTTATCCGTTTCTCAATAAATTCAAGTGGTATTCCTTGAGTAGAGCGTGCTTGGGAATAAACCCAGCTTCTGTATTTCAGACCTGTTTTTTAGCTGTTTGCTTATGGCTAGCATTTGTAGTATGAAGTATTACAACTTTGTTTACATTGTTAGCAGAAATTTGAAGGGGACTGCCTGTTGATCAAGGGTAAAATCACCTCTGGAACTATCCTGCTATCATCGGAGAACCTAGGACTTCTTAAGTCACTTCTACGGCTAAACCCACGGGGCAGTCTATGCCTTCGAGATTCAGTTGTTTTTAGAGGTTTTTACCAATAAGAATATATACTTACACTTCACCCAGTGGCCATTTATTTAGAAAGGACAAAACCACAATGAACTGTTGCTCCACAGAACTCTACACAGCTGCCCTCCTTCCCTTTTACACTTTATACAGATGATAAGCCCTGAACTTCACAGTGTTCTCCACACAGAAACCTCGCTTTTTACTACATCCTAACTACCTGTCCCCATCGTTTGTGACGCCCAAGCCAGTGTTTTGTCTGCTCTGTGGGACTCCGTCAGCTGCCTCCTCTGCACCACTGTGTAGCATTAGTGAGCCTCTCCTACCTGCCGCTGTCACTGCTCATGCCGTAGGATCCCCTTGTACTGCTGCAGAGGGAGAACCCCACTGGTGCTGGGCCAGGCGAAAGCAGCTGAGCGGTTGTGAAGGTCTGCACTTGGGTTAGGCTAGGAGAGGACAACGGTGACTGTGATCTCCCAGGGTGTTAAATTCAGGGGGATTTTATTTGATAAATCCCTATCGCCACTGCTCCTTATTCCCACAGGTCAGAAATACAGGCTAAAAATGAAGTAACTTTAATAATCGTTTAACTGTAGGAACAGATGGCAGCTTATTGACGTGCTTTTCCTCATCTTTTGTGACTGATACCCTAGGTGGTTACCATGCCCTTTCCTTTACCATAGTTAAAGTCCTCTTTGGGGGAAATAACAGCTAAGTCTAAGATTAAAAAGAGGGAAGTGTGTAGAACCCCAGCTATGTTTTCTGGTCCCCAGATCAATAAAAGCAGTTAGCCTCGTGTTCCTTCTCTGCTGTCTCTAAATAAAAGGGGGCACAGCTCATCACATAGTGTGTGCTTAACATTCTGGAGGCCCTGGTTTGATCCCCAGGACAGTGAGAAGCAGAGAGAGGAGAACTAGGCGGTGGGAGGGGAAAGGTGTAACATGAGTACTTCCTGTGCTCTTCTGTGCATTGCAAGGGTGCACAAAGATAGCATCTCCGGATTTTAGGGTCTCACAAGATCTTAATTCAGTCCCTCCCCTCCAGCAT
This sequence comes from Ondatra zibethicus, assembly GCA_004026605.1. Lineage (NCBI taxonomy): Eukaryota > Metazoa > Chordata > Mammalia > Rodentia > Cricetidae > Ondatra > Ondatra zibethicus. The sequence continues at coordinate 50,242 of PVIU01002442.1, read as the reverse complement.
TTGACTCTCCGGTGCAGTGTCATTCAGAGGTTTAGAAACTAGCCTTGCTACTTGTGCCTCAGTATCTCCCAAGATAGGTGATTGCGGTTTTTGGACAGCCGAGAGTTTGTATAAGTCACTCTTGCATTAAGTCACGGTGTTCTCACGGTGTTTCTCCACAGCTTAGTTTACCAATCTCGAATGCAGGAATTGTAAAGAGTTTCTTATTAAGAGTGGGGTGCGGTTGTGCAGAGCAGGTATTGCAGACATTCGGGAGCCTGAAGCAGGGTCGCCGGGGCCAGACTAGATACCATAGGGAGACTTTGTTTCAAAAAAACAAGAGAAAGAAATTTCTGGCCTCTACATGAAAGTTCTTGTTAAAGTTAAAGGGAACTCTCTCATGGAGTTAATCTTAGTCCTTGCTTTTTGAGGGTTACTGTCTGGGTCAGAGGTGAGCCCTTGGTTTGTTCATCTTTGTTTGCCATCTGTCACCTTTGTATCCCAGGTACCACCTTGCCTTGTATATAACAAATAATCAGTTTGTTAACTAAATTACTAATAGCAGATGGCAATGGATAAATTACATGGAGTTTTGTATTGAGATAGATTTGATCACTGTATGCCTGATCAGTACGTGCAGGGAGCCAAGAAAGCCAGGGCAGAGCCCAGAGGCCATGCCTCTTCTTTATCAACCTTTTGTAGTCCCTGTCTTACTTAAAGGACCTCAAGTTGGATGCCACTATGGTAAATGTTGATCTCTCTTGTTAACATCTGAAATTTGGTATAGTTATCCTTTCTCATAGCTAATAATCAACTATTTTCACTCCAGAATATATTGTCAAGAGTGGTATACATGCTCACATGGATAAGCTCATCTGGGAGTATGATGTCTTAAAGGGAATGTGTGTGTTTATCTGAAATACATTGCTGACATCAATCTGATACATTTTCCTTATGTTTTATGTTATAAAACCACAAAAACTATCAAATTATCACGGGTTTTGTACGTTGGGTCACTGAGTGGTCCTCTGTAGAGTGACAGGGAGGTGCCAGGCTTTGCAGGCTGTGTGGTCTCACAGCTGCTCAGCTCTGCCGTAGCACAGTGAGAGTTAAAAAAAAAAACGACAGCAGAAGTCCGTGTGATTGCACAGCAGTCAGACTTCATTGGACACTGAGGGTTGGTTTTTGTACAATTTTCCCTACCCATTTAAAAACAATCTATTCTTAGCTGATGGCCATACAAAAACAAAGATCGATTGGAATTTGGTCAGCAGGGACTAGTTTTTGGATTTCCCTCACAGACTAGAAAGCTGACTGGTTATTTTTGTTGTTGTTGTTCTGCCTTGGTACTGTTTTGTTTGTGGCTAGAAATTGGAAATTGGCATCAGGAGCCTCTTACCTGGAACATGAAGTCCATGACACCACCGTGCTCGTGTCTGACTCGTCTTCCAGAGTGCTCTGTGTTGACAGAGGCCTGAACAGACTTGCTGCCGCCCATTTACCCACTTTGTTTTGTTTGGGCTTAAAGGATCTGTCTCAATTTTCCCATATAAAATAAAGAAATAGTAATTCCTAAATATACCTCTTTAGTCAGATTCTAGAATTATGTAATAAGCTTGTGTCTTAGGGTTTCTATTGCTGTGAAGAGACACCGTGACCATGGGAACTCTTTTTTAAAACTCTTTTCTTCTTCTTTTTGTTTTTTTTTTTTGAGACAGAGTTTCTCTGTGTAGCTCTGGCTGTCCTGGAGCTCACTCTGTAGACCAGGATGGCCTTGAGTTCACAGAGGTCCTCCTTTGTGTTGAGATTAAAGGTGTACACTGCCACCACCACCGCCTGGCTCCACAGCAACTCTTATAAGGAAACATTTAATTGGGACTGGCTTACAGTTCAGAGGGTTAGTCCATTATTGTCATGTTGGCACGCATACAGACATGGTACTGAGAGTTCTACATCTGGATAGGCAGGCAGCAGGAAGAGAGTGAGACACTGGGCTTGACTTGAGTGTCTGAGACCTCAAAGCCACCTCCCGGAGACACACTTCCTCTCCCGAGGCCACACCTCCTAATAATGCCACTCCCTTTGGGCTTATGGGGACTATTTTCATTCAAACCACCATAGCATGGTTTTAAAAACATAATAAGGGGGGCTGGAGAGATGACTCAAGAGGTTAAGAACACTGGCTGCTTTTCCAGAGGTCCTGAGTTCTAGTTCCAGCAACCTCAACCATTTATAATGAGATCTGGCGCCCTCATACATGCATGCAGACCACTGTACACCTAATTATAAATAAACAAATAAATCTTTAAGGGGAAAAAAAAGAAAACATAATGAGGGCTGGAGAGATAGCTCAGCACTTTCGAGTGCTTCCTGCTCTCCAGAGGACCTGAGTTCAGTTCCCAGAACTCATGTTTAGTGGTTGTGTCTGCCAGTGACTCCAGCTCGAGGAGGAAGGAACTCAATGCTCACAGCTGCAAGCTCTGCAGATGCCACGCCCACTTACACATGTGCACATAATTAAAAATAAGCCCCTCTTAAGTGAACTGATACCTCATTGAGCACTTAGTGCCCTTCTGTGTTTCAGACAGTTGCATAAATTTACGATTAGCCCTTGAAGGAACATATTTGCTTTTCTAATTATTACTGTCAAAATAAAATACTTTTTGATGAGAAGTTCCTGATTTGAAGTCTACTGGGGGCAGTAGTTTGTTGGTGAGTTAGCAGAAAATAATGTCCTTTCGAGAGTCTTTGCTCCCTGTAATTTGACCTATGTAACTGCTTGTTGGAAGTGTTTAATAAGCCCAAACCCCTTTTTCTTTCAGTTTCCTTGTCCAAGATCCTTTGGCTCTCATACTTACTTAATAGTTTATTCATTACCAGTTCAGTGTGTTATTAAGCCTAAAGAAACCTGCTATAAAATTCCTCTTTAGGGACATTTTCTTTGATGTTTTTCTCACGTTAATTGCTTAGTTACTGTGTAGATTTATGATGAATAGCTCTCACTGCAAGTCAGCTTCTGGTTGCTAGTGACTGTGATGGAAGTTAGAGCTGGTGACACTGGACACAGGCAGACCCAAAAGAGATGGGAGGGAAGGGGAACGTGTGCTTCAGTTGATTGCCTCAAGATGCCTGCCTAGAAAATACTGTCAGCGCCCACGCCCAGTAATTGTCTTTTGCTTAGTCCTGATACAGAGGCATCTATTTGCATGTATTCAGTCCTTAAAATATTGTTTTAAATCACTTTGTATTCATTTGACTTATTTGTGTCAAGTTTTAAAAATAATTTTTTCTAACTAATTTAACCCGCCACAGTAGCATGCAATTGTCACATTTTATTATGCTGATTTGCCTTTTGTGTTTTTTTAAGAGCCCTGAATAAATTAGTAGTTATTAACCATCCAGTATTGCCACTCTGATCAGACTGAAGACTGAAGAGGGGAGTGGGTGTGAAGAGAGCTTATTCCTCTCACACGGAATTAAGACGCATTGTCATTTCTTCTTCACCTTGGGTAAACCCTCTCGGTTAAACCCTCTCGGGGGTAAACCCTCTCGGTGTCACAGCTCTGAATCGTATTGTATTTTTCTGTTGATGGCTAAAAGCACCAAACAACCCATACTTTGAAGTGGTCTGTTTACCAGCTCAATGTATGTATACCTGTGGTTATGTCTAAATAACAGAAAAGTGCTGTTGTGCTCTCTCTAAGCCACGTTCCTTTTCAGAATTCATTGAAAATGTTAGCACAGAAAGCCATTTCATTACTACAGGATTATCTTTTATGGAGAAGAGCTACAGATCGCTAGTATCTAAAAATAATTTCTGTTGCATTTAGTTCTGTGGAATCAATATGCTGTTGTTTTCTAGACATCAAATTGGGGTATAATTTTTTAAGTGTTTATTAAGATTTTAATCAAACCAGGAGTGGTGGCACACACCTGTAACCCCAGCACTTGGGAGGCGGAGTCAGGAGGATCAGCAATCTCAGATCAGCTTTGTCTACACAGGAAGTCAAGGCCCATGTGAGCCCATCTCTTAAAAGAAAAAAAGAGAGAGACTTTAATAAGTTTTGGGAATGAGGTTTCTGTGAAGTCTTGCTCACAAATTTAATGTTGTTCCATTGTAAATGACTGGGATGTCTGTGCGGTTTCTGGCCTCTTCCTCTCCTCTTCTGTTGGTCTGTCTTGACCCTTCACAGTGTAACAAAGTAAAACTGACCACCCCAGGTTTCTGTTTTCTCAGCCGTGTTCCACATAACCTTTAATGTTTGCTTAAGCACTCCGACTTCTGCAGATCTGCCCAGGTGTGAGGTTCTCACGTGATCTGTGGAGTTCGTGCGGGTGAGTGTGGTGCAAAAGCAAAATTTTCTATTAGCTAATAGTTAAAATTTTGCATCAGGCATGGGTTTTGACGATGTTTGCTTTTACAGTCACCTATTCGGGGATAATCTAATAACAGTACCATTTAGAAAACCATAAAGACTGCATTTGGGGAGGCAGAGGCTAGCTCAGAGCCATGCCTAGCAGGTTCGAGGTCAAAACTGTTCGAAGCCAAAACTGAAGGATTCTTGTTATTGGCGAGCTTCACCGCCTTCATTGAGAAAGAAAGGCCGTGTTGTGTGTTCTTATCCTAGAAACAATTTTATCAAGTTAATAAAATAACGGTATGATGAAACGTTTGCCCAGACCAGCTCTTTTACCCAGATAATAAGCTTTATCTGCAGTGATCCTTGAACATGACTGGGTCTCATGGGGACACTAGTATAGCACTAGAGCCACTTCCAGCACACAAGCTTTAGACTCCGAAGATAGAACCAAGAGAGAAATGATGATGTGGAGAGGAGCACTGTGTGGTAAAGATGAAGGACTCTAAATCACCTCCTCTAGGCACTTGTAACTCTGTTGTTAGTTTATCCCCATCTGCAGAGTTTGTCACTCTGATGTCCCTTTGAAAGCTGCTGGCAGCCTGAGTTGTAATGTGGTGGCAGCTTTCGTTTACAGGCTCTTGCGGGTGGGGACCAGGGATTTTTTTTTCTGTAACTTTTGTTCTTTCTTCGTTTGTTTCCTTTTTTGGCTGAAGTATGGGCTACTGCTGCTTGCCTTGTCATCTTTATGTGCTGTTTACATATGGCTTTTTACCAAAGAAGCCGCTGCCACATCTGATTTATCTTTTATTGCAAGTGCCCATTGAAAAGCGATTTTGAAAGTGAATGTTGCTTTGTTAATTACCAGGTTGATGTTCCTACTGGTTATTATACAATCAAGGCAAACATTGATATTTACTCAAAATAGGAAAAAGATTATAAATATTTATCATATTAATTATAGTGACATATGTTGTATTTTTTAAACCTTTTCCTGAGGCCTTTAAAGCCATTCTTCCCTGAGGCATGAACCCTTGTTTTTGTTGAAGGAGAAGAATGCAGGAAGAGCACTGGCAGTTAACTGATGTTATCAGGATTGGAGTCTACATTTTTTAGCTTGCATGTTGCAGACCATCTGGGAATCACACATTGTTGATAATATTTGTGACTGTAATATTTATTGTTTACTTTAGTCAGAAACCAGGAGCTGAACTCTTCTACTTGGTGTCTTCCTACTGTGCTTAGCAAGATAGCCTGGACTCCTGCTGGCTCTGTGGCCTTGGCAGTGCAGTGCATTTCCTATTGGGTTTGCAAATCAAGGGTAATGTGCTCTTGGGGGTGTTGTCTGTGTGAACCTTCTACCCCGAGTCCTCCTGTCATCTCCGTCACCCCCCTTTCTTATCAAAACTTGTCTTTTTAGGACTGGGGAGCTGACTCGGGGTGAAATCCTTGCCGTGCAAGCATGGGACCTGAGCTTGGATCCCGGTGCCCACCTAAAAAGCTGTGCATGGCAGTGTGCACTCGTAGCCCTGGTGCCTGGGGTGGACAGAAACGGGAAGATGCTACGACAGCCAGCTCTAGGTTCAGTGAGGAAGATGGAGAGCGATTGAGCAAGACACTTCAAGTCAGCCTGGGACTCCGTGTACACACACAGGCCTCTGTACCTGACTAAAAGTCAGCCTGGGACTCCGTGCACACACAGGCCACTGTACCTGACTAAAAGTCAGCCTGGGACTCCGTGCACACACAGGCCACTGTACCTGACTAAAAGTCAGCCTGGGACTCCGAGTGCACACACAGGCCACTGTACCTGACTTAAAAAGTCTAACAAATTCCTTTCCTCTTAACATAGAGAAGCACTGATTGATGTGTTTAGTGTATCAACAATTTTCCTTGAGATATTTGTGTTTCAACAGACCACAAGTCATGGCAGATAATATTACAGAGTTTTTTGTACCATTAAGTAGGCTCTTAAGGCTGAGTAGTAGTGGCGCATGCCTTTAATCCCAGCATTTGAGGGGCAGAGGCAGGTGGATCTCTGTGAGTTTGAGGCTCGCCTGGTCTACAGACTGAATTCCAAGGTAGATAAACCCTGTCTTTAAAAAAAAAATGTGGGGCTGGAGAGATGGCTCAGTGGTTAGGAGCACTGACTACTCTTCCAGAGGACCCGGGTTCAATTCCCAGCACCCACATGGCAGCTCACAACTGTCTGAAGATCCAGTTGCAGGGGATCTGACACCTTCACACCAATGCACATAAAATGAAGTTAAATAAACTATAAAAATGTTTAAAAAAATAAAAATAAAGGGCTGGAGAGATGGCTCAGTGGTTAAGAGCATTGCCTGCTCTTCCAAAGGTTCTGAGTTCAATTCCCAGCAACCACATGGTGGCTCACAATCATCTGTAATGAGGTCTGGTGCCCTCTTCTGGCCTGCAGACATACACACAGACAGAATATTATATAAAAAAATAATAATAATAAAAAATAATAATAATAAAAAAATGTAAGTACTTAAGAAGCCAGCCTTAAGGGGCTGGAGAGATGGCTCAGAGGTTAAGAGCACTGACTGCTCTTCCAAAGGTCCTGAGCTCAATTCCCAGCAACCGCATGGTGGCTCACAGCCATCTGTAATGAGATCTGGTGCCCTCTTCTGGCCCACAGGCAGGCAAACCACTGTATACTTAATAAATAAATAAATCTAAAAAAAAAAAAGAGAGAGAGAAGCTAGCCTTAAGTCTTTTTTTTTTTTTTTGACAAACTACAAGACAAAATGAAAGCCTTTGGTGGTGTTTTAATAACCATGGTAGACTTGGTTACAAGGTGCTAAATCTATGGCACTCTTGGGGGATATTAACTTCAGAAAGCAAACATGGGTAATTACAATATAGAAAGATATGCTTTGAGGCTTAGAAACAGCAATGAACTAATTATACATTAAAGTGGTGGTAGATTTTGTGACTAAGTCAGTATTATCCTTCTGGATATTGACTACTCGTATAAGAAGTAATCTTTTAAAATAGCCTGTTGAACTAGGGAGGTGGCTCAGTGGGTAAAGTGCCTGCCGGTAAGTGTGAGGACCTAGGCTTGAATCCTCAAGTAGTTTACTCACATAGATAGCTGGACATGATGGGGGCATCAACAAACCCAGTGCTCCTACAAGATGGGAGGAGACAGGAGACTCCAGAAGCGTCTGGGGCAGCTGGTCTGGCATACAGAGCAGCAAAACTCAAGAAGACTTTCTCTCAAATAGCGTCTGAGGTTGTCCTCTGGCCACCCCTCTCTTCCACACACACCCTGTGGAATGCATGTACACTCACACAGGAATGTACACACACATACTGTGTACACCCACACACTCAAAACAGCCTAGCCAACGTTTGTCAAAACTTGGCTCAGGAATATGTTTTAGATATAATCATAGCGTACCTATTTCAGCTCTTCTGTCAGAGATTTTTCAAGATTCTAACTGGTGATGCTCTATAAAATATACCGAGAATAAAGGCTGGGGATGTAGCTCAGTGTTAGCGCATTTGCGTATCATGTGCAAAGACCCAGGTTTGATACCCAGCACCATACGTGCGTGCGCGCACACACACACACACACACACACACACACACACACACACACACGCCCTACTGAAGAAGACCTGGTTGGGAACTTGTGACAAAGGGTGAACAGATGAGCCTGCTCCATGAAATCTGAAAGCCACACCTTAGATGCTCAGGAAGAACCTGCCTCCATGTGGGGACCAGATGTCTGCACTGCTCTCCCTCATGCTTCTTTCTATATATATGGGTTTTCGAGACGGGATTTCTCTCTGTAACCCTGAATTCAGTCTGTAGACCAGGCTGGCCTCAAACTCACAGAGATCTGCATGCCTCTGCCTCCTGAGTGCTGGGATTAAGGCATGTTCCACCATGCCTGGCCTAAAAATAATATTTTAAGGAATATAAATAGGGGTTAAGAGCACAGCAGAGGCTCTGGGTTCAATCCCAAATATTCCTTCCATCAAGATGTAGGTATAAACATGCTACAGTGTGGATCTTCAGTGTATATCACTAAGCAAAGTTATTTAGATTAATTTGGGGGACACTGCAATCATTAATATTTTATATTTCTAATTGCTGTCATGGCTTTGGGCTTTTGCTGTTCTTTTCCCTATAATACTGTGACTCAAATTCTGGGTTTGGGTAAATGCTCTGCCACTGACCTTTACCCTGAGCCTTTGATGGGACTTTGACAGGTGAGTTACGATTTCTGTTGCATGTCCTTCACTGTTCCAGAGGCAGATTCCTAATGGGAAAATATAGTAAGGAATCAAATCAAGGTACAGTCAGATTTGTAATTTATATTCCTAAGAATATCCTGTTACAATAAACATTAAACAAAATCTGAGATGGAACTTAAATTTTCGCAATTTCTTTCTATATTAACTATCCATCACTGTTGAATAATAACAATTATTACTAATAGTAGTAGTGTGTTGGGTGTGGTTGGGCATGTGTTAGAGGGCAGCTCTGTGGGTTCACTCTCTCCCACTATATGCGGGTTCTTAAGTTCACTGGGATTGGTTTGCTGACCTCCTTCCTTACTACCCTTTGTTTTGAAAAAGTGTCATTATGTCAGCTGGTATCAAACTAGCTCAGACTGTTCTTGAACTCATGAGCCTCCTCTCTCAGGTTCCCAAGGGCTAGGATTGCAGGCATGACCCCACATGTGGCTGAAAACCGTCATTGTTAAGTATTTGAAGACTCAAACAGCACATTGTCAAGAAGTCTTTGAAGTGAGCATCCTTTGCCTCCTTCCTTTCTTCATTTTGGCAGCCAGTGGTGTCCTGAGGTGGAGACATGAGGGTATCTCTGAAATCGTCTGACAGGTTTCCGAGTGTGGCTCTGGTCTCCACTTGTTTCTCTATAGAAGGAAAATGAGATGATGTGAAGTGCATTTCTTCCCTCCCCCTGGGGCAGGTGCTGGCTTTCCTTTTGTTTTCATTTCATCTTTTTTTTTAATTGATATTTATTGAGCTCTACATTTTTCTTTGCTCCCCTCCCTGCTTCAACCCTCCCTGCTTCAACCCTTCCACAAGGTCCCCATGCTCCCAATTTACTCAGGAGATCTTGTCTTTTTCTACTTTCTACTTCCCATATAGATTAGATCTATGTAAGTCTCTCTTAGTGTCCTCATTGTTGTGTAAGTTCTCTGGGATTGTGGTTTGTAGGCTGGCTTTCTTTGCTTTATGTTTAAAAACCACCTATGAGTGAGTAAATGTGATAATTGTCTTTCTGTGTCTTAATGTTTTCTAGCTCCATCCATTTTCCTGCAAAATTCAAACTGTCGTTATTGTGCATGGTGATAGATATGGGTCTATTTTCATTTTTCTACATGTCGATATCCAGTTATGCCAGCACCACTTGTTAAATATGCTTTCTCTTTTCCATTTGATATGTTTTGCTTCTTTGTCAAAGATCAGGTGTTCGAAGATGTGTGGACTGATATCTGGGTCTTCTATTCGGTTCCATTGGTCCTCCTGTCTGTTCTTATGCCAATACCAAGCTGTTTTCAGTACTGTAGCTCTGTAGTAGAGTTTGAAGTCAGGGATTGTGATGCCTCCAGAAGTTCTTTTACTGTTTTGGCTATCCTGGGTTTTTTGCTTTTCCATATGAAGTTGAGTACCGTTCTTTTGAGGTCTTTGAAGAATTTTGCTGGGATTTTGATGGGCATTGCGTTGAATCTGTCAGGTGCTGGATTTCTATCACAGCCCCACAACCTAAAGGCAACACCAACCTTCACCGAGTAGGGAACAAGTGACAGAATAAACATGGGAGAAATTATTACCTTGATTCCTCAAGAAAGCTTGCTTAAGTAGCAAAATCTTAGAAAGGTTTTTCAAAATGTGATGTTGGTTTGGTTTTTTAAGACTGGGTGTCTCTGTAGTTCTGGCTGGCTAGCCTGGAATTCACTCTGTAGACCAGGCTGGCCTTGACTCACTGACGCTTGCTTGCCTGTACCAAGTGCTGGGATTAGAGGTGTGCACCTGGTCCTTATTCGTGTGCTTAAAGCCAGCTGGATATTGCCACAGTGCCTTGTACAGGTATCTGGCCGATTATTGTAGCCTGCTTCTTTCTATGTGTCTCCCAATAGTCCAGATAAGCAACAGCTGGACCAACAAACACCTCAGAGTCACATAAAGCCTCAGTTTTGCCTTTCACTGTGGATGGTTCAGACATAGCCATATGTCAAATCATATTTCTGGCAAGATCCCTTCATAGTTTCTAGGCTAATTTGGTTTCATGCAGTGGTGCAGTATTATATAACAGTGGCCTGTGCTGATGGTCATGGCCACAGGCAACAGCTCTGTCCGTTAAGATTCTTCACTGACATTAGATGCCAGATCATGGGCTTTTCTTGTCATGAGACTTTATACCCTCTGGACAGTCCTATCTTCTGTCTTTTCAGACGTCTTACATTTAAAAATGTAAGGGCAGCCACTAAAATAGGTCCTTCTATGGTTCTTTGGACTGTTGTCATGGTCATTCCATGACACACAGTCAGACGTGCATGTCCGTCCTACTCAGGATGCTGCTTAATGCTGTGGGAAGAAGAGGCATCTCAGAGCCAGGGCAGAGCTGAATGTAAACCCCAGCTCTAACTTGCTTAAGCTCTCCGTTCCTTCATTTATAAAATAAGGATAACAATAACCTCAAAGTGAGGTTGTAAAGAATTAGAGGAGGGGCCAGGGAGGTGGTCTAGTTGGTAAAGCACTTGTTGCGCATGCGTGAGGACCTGAGTTTGCTACCTAGAAACCAAGTAAAAATGCCAGGTGTAGTGGCATGTGCTTAAAATTCCAGTAGAGTGATGGAGACAGGGGATTCCTGGGCTTGCTGACCTGCCAGCCCAGCTTAATCAGCAAGCTCCACACCAGTGAGAGACTTTTCTTCGTCTCTTAAAAACCAGGTGGAACTTGAGTGACGCTCATGTGTAATGTGAAAACAGAGACAGGTAGGCAGGGTAAGTGTCACTGAATGAAAATGGCTTGGACTAGTGAGGTGGCTCCAGGAATAAAGGAGCTTACTGCCAAGCCTGACCACCAGAGGTCCATTCCTGGGACCCACGTGGTGGAAGGAGGGAACCGACTCCCACAAGTTATCATCTGACCTCACATGTAAGATATGCAGGTGCACACCTACACACTTGTACACAAATACATAAATACACACTAAATAAAATAAATGCAGTGTTTAAAAATGGTAGTGAATGTAGGGATAGCATGGGAGCTGACTCAAGGTTCTGACCTGGCTTCTAGACAGTGCTATCCTTTATCAGCATAGAAATGAAGGAGGGCTGGTGAGAGGGCCAGGCAGCAACAGAGGAAGTTTAATTTTGGGCATATTACACTCCTCATACCCGGGGGATGTCCAGTAAGTAGTTTTCTGTATTTTCCCTGAGATCAGACAATGGCACCAACCAGAAAGGTTGACTTGGCGTTAGAGTGCAGCACATGGCTGACCAACCCAACTGCTGCCGGTCTTCTCTTTATGACAGCTAATGCATGCTAGGCACTCTGAGTATTTATTGTTGGCATTACTTTCACTACTTCTTGAACCTTTGATCACTTCTATATTTGCTTTAGGGGAAAAATCAATCTGTTTAATTTTGCTCAGCAGTACACAACTCAGTCCAGAGGCCAGCCTAGAGATGGCTCAGCAGTAAAAACACTTGCTGCCAAGCCTAATGACCTGAGTTTAGTTCCCAGGACCCGCAGAGTGGAAAGGAAGAGCCCTTACCCCTGCCCAAGGGCATACAAAACAAAACAAACAATCGAAAAGCGGTGCCAGCCTAAGCAGTGTCTAATTAGCAAATAACGTCTTGATGGCAGGCGTCACTTATCATTTCTGCCAGCTGACACAGACTGTGGTGCACGCCTGTAATCCCAGCACTTGGGAGGATTAACCACTGACTCAAGGCCAGCCAGGAATACACAGTGACGCTGTTTAAAAACAAACAGACAACAACAAAGTTGTTCATTGTTCAGTTGTCATAATCAGCCGGCTTTCCAGTTGTAGGGAAGTTCTGCTACCCCCTCTGCATGTGAATGGGCTTGGTCCTTCCCAGAGCTGGGGCGGGTGAGCAGCTTGAGAAAGCCCATTTGTGAGCTACTTTTGGTCAGAAGAAAAAAAAAAACAACCCAAAACCTTGTGAGATAAGGACACTAGAAAATAGTCCAGTGTGCTCATAGCAACGACAAATCTGTTCTGTGTCCTCTAGGCCAAGCACATTGGAGTTGCCCTACTGATTGGTTGAATTACATAAAGTGGGTTGGTACCTTAGAATTGCAAAATGTTTTCATAGATGTTATTGTATTTGATCCTAAGACCTCTATGAGCCCAGCTAAATGTTAGTCTCATTTTAATTTGAGGAAATTCATATACTATTAGCCAAAATATTTTATGTGCCTGTTCTACAGACAGCTGAATTCTCCAACCGCTCAGTTCTCTTGCATGCACTATATAATACTTATAATCAGCTAATGAAAGATGTCCTCGTCTGATTCAGCGTGTAGCTGTTCCAGATGCTCTTCAGTTGCCTGTTTGGAGATGGCTCAGGAGTGAAGTGGATCCAGAGTTCAGAGCCTTAAGAGGGATTAGTTTATATTCAACACAACATGGGCTGGTTTACGGGAGAAGAGCACAGTGATTTTTAAATATAATTAGAAATATAATTAGAAAGACAGGTGATAGGTAGGTAGACGATTGATCGGTTGACACCGAAATGTGTCAGCTGGTCCTAGCTGTGTCTTTTCTCCTGGAATGCCTTCTTTAAAAGACCCCTTCCTGTCACTACATTCCTATATAACATGTGAAGTGGTAAAATGGTCTTTCTGAGGTTTGAGGCCTGAGTAGACTTAACTCCAGACAAAAGAGACTCTCATAGCAGCCAGAATCAGGGACACTGTAGATTGCTAGAAAGTGAGGCTAGAAAGGGGAATGAATGTGTGGGGAATCTTAAGCTCATATTAGTTTATATATGTCAATGCTTAACTTCTTATAATGAACTGCTTCAGAGCTACAAATTTAAAAAATGACATTGCAAAAGCTAAATATGTACATGTATGTGCACATATACATGCATACATGTCCATCCCATGTGGCCAGGAGGGAACTCTGCTTCCTGTTGGAGTGCTGTGTTGTTCATCTGTGTAAAAGCATGTCACTTGCTGGTCATTTCCCTTCCCTTGGTATCGGGCCTGACATCAGAATTGGGACGGAAGCTATCCAAGCAGCATGGACTCAACTCCTGTCCCCTGGCTGACAAAAGTCTACATTTTAGCTTCCTCTGAGGGGCCAGGATGATAGGTACGGTTTGGAGATATGAGAACTCATCAAGAACATGTTTTGATTAGCTCCCAAGTTACATTGTCTTTTGCATTACTGAACCGGTGAGTAGGGGTGACAGGTAACTCCTTCAGATATGAAAGCACATGCTGTATGTTGAGGGCTGTAGACATGAAGTACAGAACACTGTGAGGTGCATTGCAATTGTTCTCATATTAGCAGTGGTTCAGAAACAGGACCAGAGTCGAAACTGCCTAAGCTCCTAATACATATATGAATAGCAGTTCTTCTGACCATCTTTGGAGCTAAGGGGTGATAATAGTGATAATATGTTTGAGACTTCTTAAAAGTCATTGCTGATTCTCAGAGTTCCACCCTTGTTTCCCACTTACTCATCTTGCTTTTGTGTGTGTTCGTTCATTTGTAGAGTGTTCATGACATTCGCACAGAGGAGGTGGCTGTCGTGACAAAAGGGCCATCCACCTACCCTGCCTTCGAATGGGAGAGTCCCAAGCAGTCAGTGGTCCCTAGTCAGAGTCTGATGACCACCCCACCGGCGTCTCCTCAGAGCTGTGGTTCTGGCTCCCTCTCCATAAACAGCAAGGAGGTGGAAAAGGAGCAGGGGGCAGCTGGCTATCATGATGCTCATGAGATGCCAACAGGCCCGAGTGGGGAATATTTAGGAGTGGAGGAACAGGCCAATACCATAAGTTTCTCAGTAACTCCAGCTTCCTGCCAGCTGCAACATGGTGGAAAAAAGGCAGACAGTAGTGAAGAGCCGGTTGCACCAGCAGAGACTCTTGAGACCCAGAGTGGATCCTTTCTTGACTCTCGTGTGGGTAACCAGGTCCCCACCCTCATTCGAAGTTTCCAGGTAGTAACTGATTTAACAATGCAGGTCTAATGACACTCTTTGGGAGAGGGCCAGAATCTGTGGAGGAGGTGGCAGCGGTGGCGGTAAAGGATATGGCCTCTGCAGTTTGATGCCGTAAAGAAACTCAATCAGAGGAATTAACTCCAACTAGACATGTTTTCCTCTTCTGATGACTTAACAAAACTCTTAGGAGTAAATTCCAGCTTTTTACCTTCGTGGAGCTGGTGCAAGAATGTTCCTCTTTCCTCTCTCATGGATGAGCTATGGCGAGAGATGAATTCCTCCTGCGGGGAGGAGCCTTCAGGGTTCTGAGACCATGCTCAGACATTTTCCAGTGCTCCTTACTAACATTTGATTTTAAACGACAATTTATACTGCTATACTGTGCAACCCACCACTTCCACTGCCCCCCAGGGGACTCCGTGATTATAGGCACTAACTTCTGCACTGAGGTGAATGGCCACTTAACCTTATCACAATCCAATGGTAGCTTTAGGGTGATTGGTGTCCTGGGAAAGGTGAGCAGATGAGCAACAGGGCCTGTGCCATCCCACTAAATTAATCACCAGGTGGTGGGAGAACGATTTTTTTTTCTTTCTGGTTTTCCAAACACTATTTCTTCTCGGTGAATCCAAAGTGAATGTCTGACATTGATTTGAAAGAAGTTAATGAATTCCAAGGAAATGCGTTCCAAGGCCTCTCTGCTTCGTGTACATTTGTACTCAGTGGAGAAATGTGCCTGATTTTCTTAATTATACAGTCACAAGGATGAATGAAAGTGATTTCTATTTGGCAAATAATTTTATATTCAAATTCTGAAGGTCAGTCTAAAGTGTTTTATATCACCGGTCATAAACTGTCTGGTGTTATAATTTTCCATTAAGCTTATGAACATAATCACAGTGATGCCACTTTGTAATGCCCTTCTCGAGGTGTGACACCCTGTGGGGGCTTCTTGGGAACCGTGTCTTTGGAGAGTGACTCCAACCTTTGATCGATTCAAGCTAACGCTTTGATCAGATCAGTGTCAGAGGTTCAGCTCCCCATGGCCTGCGGGAAGGTTTGGCAAACTCTGTTTCTTTACTGTCCACAGCCTCCCCTGGTAAAGACTCAGACTGTCACCATCTCAGACACTGCCAATGCTGTGAAAAGTGAAATCCCAACCAAAGATGTCCCTATTGTCCACACTGAGACCAAGACCATCACCTATGAGGCTGCCCAGGTAAGGCTGACACTCCGGAACAAAGCCGGGCTGAAGACAGTGGATGGTTTCTCCCTTCCGGACTCCCGTTTACTGTGAGCACTGACTCAAGGGCTTCCCAGGTAATCAGTGTACTCGCCATGCACGAAGACCTGGGGTCAGTCGCTAAACCACACAAAACTGGGTCTGGTTTGGGCTGGGACGATCGTTCACCACACGAGGACCTGACTCTGGACCCCCAGATTCTCCTAATGGAAGCTTCAGGCCCGCTAGTCTGACCTACGTGTCAGCGAAAGCACCTGAGGACTGGGACCTGTGGTTGTCCTCTGACCTCTACACATGTGCACCTGCACCTATGTGTGTGGGTACACACACATAAAAGTGAAGACTGGGCATGGCTGGCACACACCTGTGGTGCCAGCACTCTGGATGTGGGAACAGAAGGATCAGAAGTTCAAGGTCATTCAAAGTTATACAGCGTGACGCCTGCCTTATTCTCAAAATAATTATTCTCAAAATAATTTTTATTAAAAAGGAAATAAATGTAGAACGTTAGGGCTGAGGGTTTTAACTTGGCGGAAGAACATTGCACTTGACATGTGGGCAACCCCAGTTCACTCCCCAACGCCAAAGAGCAAATGAAGTTACCACAGGTCTGACTACGTATGTTCGCCACCCAAGTCATTTGGGAAAGTTATTCTAATGTGAAGAACATGGGCTTTTGGTCAGAAAAATCTGAGCACGGTTCTGCTCGTCTGTGTCCTAGCTTGGGCAAGCCATCAAGCCCTGCCCAGCCCTGCCCACAGTGCTAGTGTCCATGCCATGGTATTACTGTGAGGGTTCAAATTTTTTAAAGTCTTTCACTTTCTAGTTACAGTGAAACTTCATTGTTTTTGGTAATCTGACTATGCTAGAATTAGAATTACGTTCTGTTGAATTCTCTCTCTCTCTCTTTTTAATTAGTCACAGAAGGCAAAAAGTTAATCTTCTATGAGATGAGCTCTTAATTCACTTCTACAACATGTTTATTGAGTTTTATGTATTAAGTCAAAGTGGTGATGTAAGGGCAGGCAGTCCCCACCCTCTCTAGGGAACATTCTAGTAAGGAGAGAAAGGTTGCAATAAGCCCTGCCACACCCAGACACAGTGGCCCACAGTGGAACCCTGCACTTGACGTGGAGGCAGGGTGACTGGGAATTTGAGCTCCCCATCCCCAGCCTACCCTGAAAGACCCTGACTGGAAAAATTAACAACAACCAAAAATAAAGAAGGAGGAAGAAACCCATGTAAACAAACATTAGATACTAGGAAGTTCTGTATAGAAACTGAAATGGGTAAATAGATAATCCAGGGAGCTAGGGGGAAGCTCACTGGTAGAGCACAGTGTAAAGGGACAGCCATGAAACTCCGGACACTGAAGATCCCAGTCGGCCTTCCTGGCACCATGATGGTGTTTTACCCTTGGGAAGCTTGGAGGATAAAGCCTGTGCTTTGTAGTTGACACAGCATTGTATGTCCTGAAAGGGGTAGCTACTTATGGATAACCTCAGACAAACTCCCAGCCCGTCCATTCCCTGGCTCTACCCCTGCTGCCGCAAGATTTGGAGGAAGTTTTGGTGAGATGGTGTCTGCCAAGTGCCGGCATCCCCAGAGATGTTCAGTCTGTATCTGTGTGCTCCCTTCCACTCTCTTTGTGGTTGAGTGTGGAGAATTTAATTTGGGGAGTGACACGTTGCTTTCCATTGTTCAGGGGTAGATGGTAAAGTAGCACCATTAAAGCAATGGCCTTTTAAAGGTGATTCCTAAAGCTGCAGGTGACTGTATTTAAGTAGGGACAGGCTTGAAGACGAGACTGTGACAGGGCAGATCTGGGGGATGATTATAAGAACAGCAGTAAATGTCGCCTTCGGAAATGAAGAGAAAGGCCTGTCAGTCAAGAAAGATGGAAAAAAGCTATCGAGTAGGCCTTGGCAGGGGCGAGGAGTGAAGAGGAAGGGAAGAAAAATTGCTTCATAATTGTACACAGCATTAGCCTGGGGATGGGAATCCAGATTCCACCAGGGATTCTGTGCCTTCCTAATCTTCCTCTTCCCCAGCCCCAGTACCTCAGAGTTTGTCTGGATGAAATGTGGTCCTGCTCATAAATGAAATAAAGCCAGTCACAGTGTTCCATACCTGTGGTCTCAATTACTCAGGAGCTGAGGCAGGAGAGTTACAGGAGCCTAAGAATTCAAGGCCAGTCTGAGCAGCACCATGTCTCTTTAAAATAAAATTGAAAATGCTTGCTTGTTCTGGTGACATAGGAGGAGGAGGCAGTCATCTACTGCGTGTTTGGTGTAATTCCCTTTATATATGTGTACCCGTGGAGACCTGTGCAGCTCACCTACCTGTTGATACCATCTCTCACGGCCCCTGTCAACATCTTTTTAGCTTCTTGCTAATGTCATTTCTTAGCTAATCATAAGCAGCCTTTGATTTCCATGTAGATTAGTTGCATAAACTAGCATTTAAGATAATTTAAGCCCCTCCCAGCAAGAGGAGCCCTTACAGTAATAATTTGCTGTCAGCAACGACACTAACGCCTATTGTGCATGTGTCCTGCTTTCTCATGAGTGGACACTTTCTGATTCATTTGCTCTGTCCCTGGCTCAGTTGTTGGAGGTGGAACTGTTCCCTCGCTGGCTGGTACAATCTTTCCTGTTTCGTCCTGTGGATGCCGCTCCCTCGCACCTCAGCCACCAGGAGCCCTTGCTCTCCTGCCTTGGGTGTGCGCAAAGAGCATGAGCTCTGGAGGGAATGCAGTGACTCCTGCACCTTCAAGTCTGAGTTTTCTCGCCAAACAGGCGAATGATTCTGTCCCTTCTGTTGCTTTCATAGGCCGGCTTTACTAAAGATGCTTTAATGCCCCTTTGGAACTGTAAGATGTTGCCCCTGTGTAGCTTGGAGCTACTCTTTAAACTGTGCTACACTCCTGCCTCTTTCAGCACCACTCCGGTTACTGACCTAGTGCTGAGAAACTTGTATTCCTCAGCATTTGGGGGGGGGGGCGGGGAGCCACAGATTCTTACTGTGTAGCCCTGGCTAGCTCAGAAGTTGTTAATCAGGCTGACCTCAAACTCAGCAATCTGCCCGCCTCTGACTCCTCTGACTCCCAAGTGCTGGGATCAAAGGTATACACCACACCTGTCTTCACTCAACTTTGTTTTGAGACAGGGTCTCGCTGTGTAGCTCTGGCTCTCCTGAAATTTACTCTGTAGACCAGACTGGTCTTGAACTCACAAAGATCCCCCTGCCTCTGCCATCCAAGTGCTGGGATTAAAGGCAGGTACCACTACACCTAGTTTTAACTTTTATTTTTAGTGTGTATGGGTGTTTTGTTTGCATGTATGTATGGGTACCACACATGTGCTTGGTGCCCGGGGAGGCCAGAAGAGGGTGTTGGATTTCCCTGGAATTGGAGCTACAGATGGTTGTGAACTGCCATGTGGGTGCTAGGGAAGGATGACCCTATCAAACCTAGATCCTCTGGAAGAGCAGCCAGTGCCCCTAACCACCCTGAGTCATCTCTCCAGCCCCATTCCCACTTGTTAAGAAGGAGCCTGTTCCCAGGAGAGTGGTTCTGCTTATTAGCTGAGAGGTCGTGTGAGGGAAGTAGTTGTTTGAGCAGCAGATACAGCTGAAGAGCCACGCTGCACCTGGGGGTCTCACCCCAAGGCCTCCTGAGGGGCTGACTTGTGTGTGCTTTCTTCTGCAGACTGAGGACAGCAATGGGGACCTAGACCCTGGAATCTTGCTGACAGCTCAGACCATCACATCTGAGACCACAAGCAGCACGACCACGACTCAGATTACCAAGGTAACAGAGCTTCCGATGGCATCTGAGCTAGCTGCTGTACCCTAGATAGAGGGGACCAACATAAGCAAAGCTTGTCAACTCTGTCCCAGGTGGAAGGATCTGATGCCCTCCCCAGAATTCACCTGGAAAGCCACGTTTAGTCTTTCTCATTGCACATCTGTCCATCTTGCTGTGGACAAGGTCTAAATGTCAGCTTGGGGTGGGGGTATAGCTCAGTGGGAGAGCACCTCCCTATTATACACAGGCTGCAGATTCCATCCTCAGTATGCGTGCACACACAGGTATACAGTTTTGTTTTTTTCAAGACAGTGTTTTCCAGTGTCTATGGAGCCAGTCCTAGAACTTGCTAAGTTCTAAGACCAGGCTGGCCTTAAACTCACAGAGACCTGCCTGCCTCTGCCTCCTGAGTGCTGGGATTAAAGGCATTCGCCACCACCTGACTCATGCACACAGTTTAAGGGCAGAGATTGTTGGTATGGTGAAACCATATTTTCTGAGCTAGAAGCCAGATTTCTGATCTGATGAATCATTTTTTGTTGCATTCTGAGGCCATGGGAACCATAGTTTGGAGCTGAAATGCTCAAATCACTAGACAACTTTATAGGAAGCAAGGCGGACAAAATTTCAAAAATCCAAATTATCCTTACACAATCAGGCAGTCCATGTTTGCTGTAGCACTAGAAGAAATGCGCTCCCTTCCTTCCCCTCCTCATTCCTCCCTCTCTTTACCCCCTTCCTTCCCTCCCCTCCCCTCTCCTCTCCTCCTTTCTTTTCTTTTCTTTCTTAACATCTCATTCTGTACCCAAACTAGCCTGAAATTTGCCATGTAGCCCAGGCTGATCTGGAGCACAGGTGTGCACCCCCACGTCTGACCTGCACTCAGTTTATAAGGAAGAGATCTAGAAAGAGGAAGTTTGGTTGGACGTTATCATCAGACACACATGCAGTGAGCCTCAATCTCAGCTTTCCCTATTTGTCCTCACTTGAGATTATTTAAGGCTCTTTTGACATTAATAATGTGAAATGCTTTAGAATAGGCGGCCCCAGTTTGAAGCTGAACATCATCAGGTGAAAACGTAGACTAACAAAAAGGGGGCCGCTCTTCCTTCTGGGCTTCTGTAGTGTTTGGGAAGAAGGGAAAGAAAGTGGATAATGAACTACGTGGTTCTGTGCGTGTACTAGAGTCTAGTGGTCAAAGTGGGGGAGCAGGATGCTCCTGTTGGCAGGTCCTGTCTGTGCAGAGATGTGGTGAAAGGCTGTCCTGGAGTGCCAGCATCCTGGTGCTCAGTCTGAGCCACATTCTCACCATAACAAACAGAACATTTTGAAGGGAGCTTTTAGAACTGTCTGGGCTGTCTTGCTTTTCTTTCCCACTGTGTAATAGCTTTCTCTTGGCCCCCTTCCTTTGGTTGCAGACTGTCAAAGGTGGAATTTCTGAGACCCGGATCGAGAAGAGAATTGTGATCACAGGAGATGCTGATGTTGACCACGATCAGGTGGGAATGCAGGAGGGGCCCCAATGGGCACAGCAGCGTCTTCAAACAGCTGCCTTAGCTCTTGGGAAGAAATAGGGAAGCCTGAGGGGGTGAGGCTGTTGGTGGGGTGGACAGGCAGTGCATGGGCCAGGTGGCCACACCTGTAGTCCCAGCACTCAGGAGGCTGAGGCAGGAAGTTCACCACAGCCAATCTGAGCTACACAGTGAGATCCCGTTTCGAACAACAAAAAGTAAGTGTGTATACAGGAGGAGATGGTGGGTGCATGTGGGCTCCACATCCATGGATCCCCAGTTGTTTGTTATTCAGGGGTGGTGGTGACACAGAAACAAAGAGGAGGTGCTGTCCCTGCCCCAGAGTGCCACAATAGCTCAACAGACAGCAGGAGGAGGGTCAGACAGCAGGAGATGTGGAGCTCATTCTGTGTCCTGGGTCTGTTATCAGCTTGCTGTGTGACCTTGCATAGATCACTTTCCATCTGATGCTTTCCTCTCTAAAAGAGAGTGGGTTGATCCAGATAATTCCTGGGTCCTTCTGGGTGCTAAAATTCTATGTTTTTATGTTAATTAGGTGCTAATTGTGTGCTACAAGCAATTAGCAAATAATAAGGTCAGAATTAATGTTCCTAATTCACTGCTGGGTGCTGCTGGAACAGTGAAGCTTCCGAGGAGAGGGGGTGGAAGAGCGTGGTGGAGGGGTCTGGCCTGCCAGAGCAGCGCTGGCCTCTGTTGTGCCAAGAACAGGAAGGGGCTGCAGGGCTGGGACGCACTGCTGTGGATGCTGTGCTCAGGGTCCCAGAAGCAAGGCCGGAAGCCCAGGTAGGGGCCTGTGGCCTGGGTGCTGAGCTCAGTGTGTCCTTCCTACTGCCAGTCTGAACCTGTGGTTTGAGCCCCGCTGTGTTGCCTGTGATCTCTGACAGCAAGAGCTGTGGGGTAGAAGGTAGAGAGTAGGACAGGCCTGCACCCTGACTCTGCCCCATCTGTTGTGGGCACTTTGAGCTGTGCCTTTACCCTGGAAAATGCAGATTCTCAAGAGTTGAGTTGATGTCATGATACTAGACGGCTCAGAGAACAGCTCCAGGGACCCTCGTAGACTCTAGGAAGGTGGAGGAGTTGTGGTTTGCTCCGGCTTGGGAGGGTGCACTTTAGAAAGAACTCTGTTGAGAAAAGTAGCATAGTCCAGGCTTTCTTAGAGAGAGGCGGAGCCTCCAGGGAGAGGAGTTGAGCTGGGCGCAGAGAAAGCCTGTATAGCAGTTGGGTCAGGGGAGAGGAGCAGGGGCCAGCAAAGACAGCAGGTTTTGTGGAAATCCATATGCCAGAAGTTGTCATCTGTTCCCCATGACTGGCTGGAGGTTGTCCTTAGAATCCATCAGGCAAACGGCTCTAACAGGCTACCAGGACAGTGGTGTCCCAGTAACTCAGAGGCTCAGACCAGCACTCTGGAACCTAAGGGACTCTGACAAAGGAGAGTATCAGATTCAAAAGCCCGATTTCCCTCTCAGCTATGAAACAACTTGGCATCTGTGTTTGTCGCCTGCAGTGTTCTTGTTTACAGGGTGGGACTCACTGCAGAACCCTGACTCACTGGGTTGTGAAGATTAAGTAGATAAATGTGCTTAAGCCAGTGTGCAGGATGTGATAGGTCAGCCTGTCTTCCTGCCTGCCTTCCACTTTTGCCAGAGAAACCTGTGTGCTCTCTCACCTTCCTGGTCTAGGCCTCCCTGTTCCCATATTGAACACGATTTGCGCCCTAGGTTCACCACCTGAACAAATCTTTTCACTCCTAAGGTTGCCTGTTTCTCTGAAGAAAACATCTGACCTTCCTTGCCTTTGTATTCCAAGTCCAGTAGCCTCCCTCTGCAGGGCAGGGCAGGGCAGGGCAGGGCGCTGGTCCACTCGGGGTATACTGTGTGCTGCCCTGGTACTGCCATCATCACAGAAACGCGCCAGGCTTCCCTCACCAGCTGGGTTACTCTCTGCTTTGCCTCTGTCTTTCACAGGTCCTTGTACAAGCCATCAAGGAGGCCAAGGAACAGCACCCAGACATGTCAGTGACCAAGGTGGTCGTCCACCAGGAGACGGAGATCTCTGAGGAGTGAGCTCAGGTAAGGGTGTTCCTGCTGGGATGGGGGATGCCACCATCTCAGCCAGAGAGAGCTCTCAAGAGCTCTGGACACTTGGGGAGCCCCTGACCCCAAGACAGGTCCACACTGGAACTCAAGAAAGTAAAGGCAGAATCTATGGTTAACTATGTGGCTCCAACCAGAGCAGCTAGGTCATGTGTGTCCTTCTGCCTTAGTGTGCCAGCATTACTGGTAGGAGGAGATACCTCAGACTTGGGTCTGAACTGTCACCCACCTCTGGAGTCCCCTGCACTCATTGTTACTGGCCCTTGGCAACTCCAGGATCTGTGGGCCAGAACTGGGGAGGGCTAGAGAACAGAGCTGAGAACAGGGCCCAGCTTCTGGAAGAACACACCGGGGGGTTGGGAGGTGTAGAGCTCTGGGGGTCAGGCTAAATAGCTGGACGTGCACGAATCCAGACAGATGAACGCCGAAAACGGATGCTGGGTAGGACAGCCAGCGCAGCTCACCGTGTCACAGCCAGGAGAACCTGGTGGTGGCGCTGGAAGCTTGCTCCTTTGTGGGGGTTCAAACTCGTGCTTTTCTTCCCTCTAGGGACTGTCCTGTCCCGGTCCCCACCCTTCCCCATCCAAGAGAAGCCAGCATATCGTAAAGAAGCCAGCCTGCAACAGTCAGCCTTCAGACTTTCAAGACTGTTCCACACCACAGAAAACCAACTTGATTTTCTACTGGAATTTATACCGAGACTCTTCTAGATGCCACAGCTGTTTTCTATATTGTGATACAGAAATTGTCAACTTCTCAGTCTATGAACTGTTTTTAAAACATTTTGGGTTTTTTATGGGGTGGTTGGTGACCCTTCAGCCTCTCCTCACTCATTTCCAACTCAGACCCCGACAGGATCCACAGACTTCCTGAGAACCCTCCAGAGACCCTGTCAGCCGTGAGGCCAGAGCCAGCTCATGGGACCTCCTGCATCTTCCTATCCTGGATGACACAGAAACTCCATGCACCAGTGAATGTCAGGCAGGGCAGACGACCTGGTCACAGACCCCAGAAACATGACATCCCTTTGCAGGGTGTTTGGTGAGGCAGAGACCTCGGCTGAGCACCTGGTGTCACACACCCCACTTCTTTTGGGAGCTGGAGGTCAGAGACATCAGTTGCTTCAGGTAGAACTAATACTGTGAACATGTGAATTTATCTGTGGCCTTCACCTCCCCAGCTGTCGTGTCCCTCGTCAGAAACAGCAGCTTCGCCAAGTGTTCCCCAGCTCCCATCTCAGGAGACCAGAACTTACGGAAAAATTAGGCACTCTTAGCCAAAAGTGCCAGTGGAACATTTTTAGTTGTAATTTGGGAAGGAAAAGTTAATGAGGTTTTAAAAATCAGGTCTTGCTGTTCAGGAGTGCACTTCACCCAGGGGAGTGGCGCCTTTACCTTGGTTGGACCCCACTAAGAGTGCGTCCAGCCTTAGCCGGGGCCTCCTCCTCCACGGTAAGAGATGTGGCTCAGGGAAGAGGGTGCGCTCTGTGCCTGAGGGTGCCCTCCAGGAGCAAGGGTATTGCTTACCTCCTGGTGGTCATCCTTGACTGGGGTGGGTGTGAGCCAGCTCTGCTCATCCCCCAATGCTTGAGATGTCAGGTTTTTTTTTTTTTTTTGAACTTTATTGTGGATTTTGGATTTAGTTTCCTTTTTCTTTTTTAATACTGGTTTTGAAAAGGGAGTTGTATGTCCCCGATTGGTGGTGAGAATTTGTGGCTTTTTTTTCCTTTCTCCAAACAGGGCCTCTATAACCCTCCAACTTCGTACAAACAGATCTGCCTGGGAAGCTTCTTAGACTCCTAATTCTAGGCTAGGAATGAACTTCATGAGGGTTGATAGCGGGTCTCTGGCAGCAGTGGCTGAAGGACAGTGAGCAAGCGTAAAGAAGGAAGCCATGGCAGTTCCTGGCCTCCTGGCTGAATGCTCTTTACACAGACTCAGCGACTTTGAACTGGTTTTGAGCGTGCATTTTTCTTTTAGCTCCTGTGAGACTGTTAGCAACAGCAGCTTGCTCTCAGGAGGGGAAGCCTTGGGTTCTGCTCCCAGACACAAACCTGCAGACTGTGGTCCAGGGCCTGATGAGGCTGAGCCAGAGGAGGAGGAGGAAGAGAGGGGCCAGCTGCCCACTGAGCACTGTGCTCCGGGCTCCTCATCAGGACCTCAAACCTGGGCACCTCTGCTCCTCTCTCTGCCTTTGTCTGGAAATTGGACCAGAATTCCGAAGTCCCTCCAGGCCTCCTCCCCCTCCTTTGCTGGCTCTGGCAACAGATCTTGGGATATAGTAATTGTTTGGATTTTTTTTCTTTCTGCAGTTGGTGTGAAGAACAGACTCTGTCCAGGTAGAAGTAGTGAGGGGGAGGGGAGTCTCATCTCCAGGGTCAGGGACTTGGCAGGAATTTTCCCAAAGTGACTCAGGCACAGCACAGTAACAAACCCAACTGCAGTTTTATTTTTACTTCAGAAGTAGATTTCCTTCAAACCACATGAGATCTCTGCCACCCACCCACAAAGCGAGCCCTATATTCCTAAGCTGAGGGCCCAAGGAGGCTAACTCCAGGGACCCTCCCCCAGGCCAGCAGAGTATTCTGGGGGATGCTGAGCAGCTGGTGCTGGCGGCCCCGGAGTTATGGCCTAGCCAGCACCCCCAATGCTGATGGGAAATATAAGCCCCAGGCTGGTTGTTTTTACAAATGTCTCTCAGATCTATTATTTTGATGACAAAAATGAAGGAGCTTTGTAAATTTTTCTAAAAATTATGAATCATATCAAGTAGTTGTTTACATTTGACACAATAGGAACGATGGCCGTAGAATCCAACTGGAAAACCCTGCGAGAGAGAGGCAGTAATCAGGCCTGCCGTCTGTACCTTTCATAGCGACAGATGTGGCTGAGTGTTTTAGCTAAGTGTTTGGTCTTGCTTCTTGTATGGCATTTTTCAATAAATATGACAAAAAAAAACTTTTCTGTGAGGCTTGATCCACTTTAAAATTTCTAACAAAAGCATGGAAAAAATTAAACCTGGGAAGGGGAGCCACTGTGTGTACACTAAGCTGCCCACACTGGCCAGAGTGCAGTTCCGGGCTGTGGAAGTAACTGCTGAGAACTGGCGGATGCCTTCTGCCAACTGGGGGAGACTTTGCGGCAAGGGCCAGACGAAAGTGAGACCTGTCTCTGTGGGGAGCTGTCTGACCCCAGGAGCAGGGCACCTGGCAGTAGTGAGCCCTGCTGGAACAGCCCACGTGGCTGGAGGAAGAATGGGCCTGAAGTGGCAGTTAGAGGTGCAGTCACGGCCCCAGAAAGCTGCAGAGGGTCTCTGTTCCACTTCATCACCCACCTTCCCCCTGGAGGTCCCACCTTGGAGGGAGCCTGTCCCAGCCCGAGACATCCTAACCTACCACTGTTGCCTTTGCCAAGGTACCCGCGCATCTCTGGATGCTCCTGCCTAGCCTGCAGCCCCTCAGGTACCTGTCCCAGGGCTAAGGCCACGTGGGCTGAAGAAATTCCTGAGGCTGAATCATGCTGGTGTCCACATTAACACATGCCCCTGAGGCTGGCCGCCGCAGCTGGCACTGCTCTCCACACATGCAGGCCAGGAGGCTGAGCGGCTGCTGTCACCGCAGCATCCATCCTAGCCTCAGAGGCGACTGAAGCAGCTAGTGGACACTGGACTTTTGGTGTCCTGGTCCCATGGTCCACGCTGGTAGCCTCACAGCAGGTCAGCCCTTGCATCTCAGACCCGGGCCCCCAAGTCTCCACCCAATTTGGCATAGCCCCCCAGACTAAGTCTGTCCAGCCGTGGCCAACTTCGGTGGGCACAGTCCCGAGCGGCTGGGGTCCCCAGGAGGAGCTCCCCCAGGCCCAGGTCCAGAGACTTGGAGTGCTCAATGCAGGAACCAGAGGGCTGCACCGTGATGATCACGTGGCCAGTCTGAGTCCGAGGACCCCAGGGTGGTGGCAGCCCCGGGCCCTTCAACGGGTAGCCGTGGAGCAGCGCGGGCAACCCAGAGCGAGGATTGGCAGGCTCGGACCGAAGGCTGCGCACCGACGGGACGGGCGAGGGACCCCTCCTCGGGGCCAGGTCCCAAGTCTCGGGCTCCGCGACGGTGCCCGGGGACCCAGGCGCCGGACTGGGCAGCAGAGCGTCCCAGCCGGAGCCGTCGGGCGGCCGCAGCGCCTGCGCCCTCAGTACGCCCCGGCGGAGCCGCCGCGTCTCCAGGTCCCGGTTCTCGTAGAGCAGCGTGTTGGCACAGATGAACACGAACAGGCCGACGCCCATGATCACCGGCCCCAGCAGCCGCAGGCGTTCGTGGGGCCCGTGCGCGCGGCCGGTCCTCGGGGCGTGGGAGGCGCGGCCCGGCCAGTAGCCCGCCACGGCGATCCCCATGCCCACCAGCACCACGAGCGCGCCCAGCGCCGCGAACGCCCCCGACGGCGAGCGCAGCCGCAGCCGTGCCCGCACCCGCAGCGGCTCTGGCGGCGAGCGCGGTCGCCGGCGCCGGCCCAGGCGGCGGCCCAGGCGCGAGACGCGGCCCTCGGGGCTCCTGCGCGCGCCGCCGTCTCCGGGGCTCCCGGCCGTCATCGCGCGCTCGTCCGGGCGCTCTGCGGGGACAGGCAGAGAGGCAGACGGTGACCCGACGGGCCGGGTTCCGGGGGAGGGACGCGCGGGGCCGCCTCGGCCGGCCGCTTGGAGATCCCTGGCGGCCACCCCCGGATTTTCCCGCGGCCGCAAGGCAGGGAGCCGCCCCCGCTCGGGTTTTCCGCAGCGGAGCTGGGAGCCAGCGTTGGCCGGGCCCGCGGGCGGAGCGCAGGGAGGGGGCTGCGGGGCTCGGGTGCAGCTGGGGCTGCGGGGTTCCTGCAGCCTGCGCGCGCTCCGCCCGCCCTCCCGCACCGGCACCCCCTTCCTCCCGAAACCGCGGCCCGGGTAAGTACCTCCCGGGCTCGACCCCACCCCCGCACGTGGCCGCCCCGAAGTAACCAGGGGAGGGGGCACTCGGACCGCCCCGGGGCTGCGGGTCGCGCGCCCGCACCCCACCTCCTCCCGTGCTGCGCTGTACATACCGCAGCGAGGGCCGCCGGGGGTGTCTCTGACTCCGGCTTCTGCTTGCTCGCCCACTCCTTGCAGACTTCCTCAGCCAGCACTGGAGCTGCAGCAGGAGAGACTTGAGCTAGACTCTGGGAAGACCGCTCTGGCCGAGACCAACCAGTCAGAGCAGAGGAGACAGCGGCCGACTTTGTCCAGGATTCTTTTCCACTCCTCCAGAAGAGGCCTCCCCCTTCCCCCACGGCCGGGCTAGGACCGGGGCTGGAGGCAGGGGACTGCCAGTGCGGGACGCAGCTCCTCGCGGGACAGACTGTCCTCCCGAATCCCTCGTCGGCCCAGGCAAGGCTGTTCCCAGATTGCGGTGTTTCCGATTCGGGCTCCCGGGGATGAATCATCCCCCTTTCCCGCCGCCTGGCCTCTTTTCCAACCTCCTCCGCCCGAGGCCTCCGTGGGCCGCGTCCGGGCCGGAGCAGCACCGCCCCGGGGTCGGGGCCGCACGCTGGAGCCGCTCCAGGAGGCCGCTCGCCGTGGCCCGGGCACCGGGAGGCCGCGGGGCAGCGGGGATCGGGGCGTCCGCCCGCTCTCGGCCGGAGACAACCCCGGGATCCTGGAGAGAAGCGGCCTAGCCCGGGTCGACCCCTGCCGGCCCGGCCGCGACCCCCGGCCAACTCCAGAAAGGCCACGGGGTGGCTGAGCCCCGCCCCGGACCCCGCGACCCGCCTCCGCCCGCGCCCTCGACGGAACGGCGCCCGCCTGGCCCGGCCCCGCCGACGGCCCCGTTCGCGCCGCCGGGCGCGCGGCCAGTTTCCATGATGCCGACTCGGCCCGGGAGCCCCCGCCTGGGATTGATTAGTCCGTGGCCGGCGCTAATGAGAGCCGGCTGCGCGCGGCCCGCGCCCCTCTGCCCCCGGAGACCGGCATCCCCGGGCCGCAGAGCCTCCCAAGGCGATCTGGAGACCTCCCGCTCCCTGTGTTCTCGTGCGGGCGCTAGCCCCGGAGGCAACTCTGCTGACCCCAGCTCCGTACTCACTCGCTGAGCCTCTGTGCGACTCCCCTGCCTCCCCGGTCCTTCTGTCCTCCCGGGTGTTCCCCGCCCTAGGCCACAAGCCCAGCTTCACTCTCAGCGGCCTAGGTGTTCTGGGGTCCCTGAACCCGAACCTCCACCAGCGAGGGCCTCTCTAACCAGAGCACACTCCTGTCAGGCTCCCAGCTCTCCCCTGCCCTGCAGTCCTAGTCTAGTTATGCCCCCCCCCCGTCTTCATCTAGAATCACCCTGGTTTTCCTTCCCCCCCTCCCCCGTGGCCACTGTCCTTCATAGGCCGCACCACCTCTTAGAGTCCCAGTGGTCTGGCACCGCCTGCCCCTGCTAGGGGCGGTTTGCACCGAGCATCCTACGAATCCGACTTAGCTGAAAACCCAGCTCCCTGGTGCTGTCCAAACGGTTTCTGAGCCCTTCTTGTTTGAGCATGCCCCGGACCTCTCACCTGGCTGGTGTGGCTGAAATCTCTCTAGGTCCCCAGCTCCTCTGAGCTCTTGCCCCAGGCCTCAGCCAGTTCCTGGCTTTTCTGTCAGAAACACCGATCCCCCTCTCCATCTCACGCGCCTGCAGAGCTCTGGGCCCTTGCTCCAGCCCCTGGCCAGGCCTTCCCCCCTCGCGCTCTCTCTGCACACAGGTGAGTCCCTGGATTGCTCTGGGGACTGGGGGTGTCTTTTCCTGGGTCCTTGCCGGCCTTGAAGTCCGAGGGGCAAGGCTATTTGTGTCCTGCTTCTTCCTGGAGCCTTGTACTCAGGGGAATGTGTGTCCCAGCTGGCCCTCCATGCTGGAGGAGCATGTGTGAGGCCTGTGTCTTCCCCCACTCCTCCTGTTCTCCACGCTGGGGCCCTGCTCAAGGGGAGGAGGAGGGAGAGAGAAAGAACACCTAAGCTCTCTGCGGCTCAGTTTCCCCATCTTTAGAAGAACAGAAACACCACGGAGTGTTTTCAGAGTTGAAAGGAGAGCACACATGTTGAACACCTGGCATAAGGCGCATGCCAACAAACAGCCCGCCCTGCGACCACGGCCTTCAGGCAGGGTCTGAGCTGTGAAGGGTGTGGCGACAGGTCCCTTTCCCAGGTGTAAACTCTGATTCTCTTCGGAGCTATGAAAAGCAACAAGCGGGGAGATAAGGAATCCGTGAGGGGAAGCAAACATTCCTTCCCACCGGCCTCCTGCAGAGGGACCTCCCAGCCTGATGGTTCCATCCTGTCTCTGCAGTTGGGTGGCTGGCCAGTGGCCTGTGTTGGGACAGTGATACTTCCCGAGCAGGAGGATCCCACGCAGTTCTGCCCTGGCCTCTGTGTGACCTGGACGCCTTTCCTTCTGGACCGGGAGGAGCCTGGATGGATGAGGTGGAAGCTGGAAATGCGACACCATCACCCAGAGACCATGGGGGGGCGGGGTGCAGTGCCCCCCCCCCCAGTTACAGAGAAAGACGGACTGATGGACAGGCACAGTCCTACTATGCTCAGGTCATGGAATCTCATCACTTTAGAAAAGCCTGCCCCATCTCTAGAGGGCACAGCTGATGGCTGTATGGTCCCCTCTCCTGGTGACTTTAACCCAGAGATGCCTAGGGCTCCTTCAGAGCCGACCAGGGGAGGGAGTGTGGTTCTCTGTCTTTGCAGAATGGCTGCAGGGGAATCATAGTTCCCCCTGTCAGCATCTACCCTGCATCCTTCACGGGCAATGTTGGGGTGGAAACAGGTCAGTGAGCCGTGTTTCACAACATGAACCCAGAATCCCAAACCCAGGTTCAATTTCCTGAAGGCAGAATCCCAGAGATGGGTAGTGACTTGCCCAGGGCAGCTCAGCCAATGCTTGGCAAGGCTGGGATCCAGGCTTCTGAATCACAGTTACATCCCGAGCGCAGGGCTTTAGAGGGTAGTGGCTGTGTGCCACGTAATTCATGACCCCTCTGGAAGCTCTACACTGGGTGACGCGGGCTCTTTCTAGGTGTCCGTGGGCTGCTGGCATAGCCTAGGGAAAGTGAACATGGGTTCTGTGGCTCTCGGAAGCCCAGCGAGGAGGAAGAGCTTGGTTGATCCAGGAGCCACTGGGGGAACAAGGACCTTGTGGCTACAGCAGCTTCCACAACAGTGCCTGGGTGGAAGACTAATAGGCTCCCCTCTGGAGCTCTTTGGATGGCCTGTGAGGTGACTGTCACCTTTATCACAGCCCATGTGTGTGCGTGTGTGCTGGCGGGGAGGGGGTGGTAATCGGTCTTGCCTATGGTCACATGCCAAAATACGGATATGGTAGTCATCACCCATCTTTGAGGCTTCTCAGCTGTCCCTCCATAAGGCGAGACCCAGGCCACTCAGTTTGGCTGTTGGCTAGCAGGTGCTTCCCGCCCGGGGGCGACAGACTTGTCCCTCTAAGACTGGATGCAGCTGCCCTAGGGAGTCCCACCTAGTCCCTCATGGAAGTGGTACGCTCTGCTCTGAAGGCCTGACCGAGCTCAGAAGTGCCCAGAAACCTTAACTGCCTCAAGGGCAGTCACCTTAGCAGGGGTACCACCTCAGTCCTGAAAGTTTCACCTAGGCCAGCTCTGCTCAGAGCGGACATCTCCCCCCCACCCCGGACCAGAAGGAGGGTAGGACAGGAAGTCCAAAGAGGAGCAAGAGCTGGGAAGAGATTTCTCTCAAAAACCTGTGAGTGAAGAGGCCTACAAATGACTCAAGAGGCTGATCTGCCAAGGGCTTAGAACAGGGCCGCTGGCTGGAAATGCCACAGACACATGCTGACCTCCATTGGTCTTCTCCAAAACAGGTGTGTCCCTCAGGTCCTCCCCCTCCTCCTCCTGGGTGCTCCCAGCTGGCAGGTCCCAGCAGGAACCTCTGAAACAAAACCAAGAGAAAATTGGCTATGGGGAGGAGGGGCTGTTTACGTCCCTGGGCCTGGGCCATAAGGTTGGAAAATGGCATTTGTACACAGGCTAAGCCCGTAGAGAGGAACGGGGTGGCGGGTCGTCCGCCCACCCTGGCCTGGTAGCGGCCTGTGTGCTGTGAACCTCCATGGTGCCACGTGTAGCTGTTTCCGGGATTGTTTTGCATAGGAGCTGGGAAAAGCAAGGCAGACCGGCTGTGTCTCGAACTTTACAGTAGCAGTCGGGGTTACTGGGGAGGCTGCGGGCTTGTTGCTCTGCCATCCCTAGGCTGTGACACTTGCCTTTGTGGTTGAAGATCTTTGCTGTCCCTTGTCCCAGGTGCCTAAATCCAGCAGAGGAGTTGGGGACCCCAGAGGACAGCCAGGATTTCGTTGGGGAGCTGGGAAATGAATTCTGGGACAACTGGGAGTCAGCCACAGATATCTCGGGCGCGTGGCAACTCCTGTTGGTGACAGTGAGCCCACAATGAGGCGGTGGGCTCCATGTCTCATGGGGAGGGGGCTCTGGACCCTCAGCAGGACAGGAGGCGCCCAGCCTGGAGGGGGTGGTGGTGAAGGTGTGGGGTGCCCCCTGGCGGCCAGGCTTCAGCCCTGCCCGAGTGTGCCAGCTGCCCTTGTTGGTGCCCACGTGTTCTTGCTGATCTGCCAGGAACACCCGCCTTCAGGCCTCATGTGTGAACTCCCTGCAAACACCCTGCTCCCCTAGAGAGGTCAGAGCAGATGTCCATCCGGGTGTCTGCCACGTGCAGCTTATGGCCAGCTTGGTAGTGCTCTCAGAGACCAGAGAGGGCTGCACTGCTCGCCTCCCTGAGGTTCCCTCGGGGGAAACTTGAGGTTAAGAAGTGCAAAATCACCCCATAACGACAGCTACATCCCACCGCACTGAATGGGTCCACTCACCCATCCTTCCCTGTCAGCTTGCGTGGACATGGCCCTTGCTTGGGCATCCAGCAGGCCTGAAGAAGCCCCTCTTTATCAGACAGGTCTGTTGAAGGTTGTGACAGCCACCAGCACAGGGGACAGAAGCCCACTCACAAGTCCCCCTCATCCTGCGCAGCAGGCTGCCTGGTGAACCTTTGAGTCCACAGCCACGCCACTCATTTCACAGGGCAGGGTTGCAGGCCTCATGGGTCTCACCCTCCTCACGTCAAGGCCCTGAGTGGCAAGAAGGTAGCCAGGCGGCCTCCAATGTGGGATGAGGTGGGAGGAGAGGTTGCCGCTCTGCCCAGCTCTGAGCCCATTCCTGCAGGTGAAGCGGGTCCAGACACGGTCTGGACCTCAAGTCCGTGTGAGTCCGGAGCCCCCTCCGCACTGAGCTGGCAGACAGCTATGGCCTGGAGTGTTAAACTTACCCAAGGCCATCCAGCACGAAGGCAAAAGCAGTCCCACTCAGTCTCAAGCCCTGCCTGCAAAAATGCCCACCGTTTGCCCAGGGCCAGATCAATCGCCTCGCCTCCACCATACTCCCAGGAAGTTCAGATCCCCGATTTAAAAACTGTAGGGGAGAGGAAAGAATGTCCCCGGAGGACTGAGGTCCTAGAAGGGTCTCCCCAGAGTTCAGCGGTGCGGAAGCCTCTGCTGGCTGGTCCGAAACTCCCCTGCCTATGTTTCCTTGTTATCGACTGCGGGCCAAATTCCTAGTTTGGAAGAATCACCCATGATGCCCCAGGAGGCTTTTCAAATATCTTCACTGATTCCTCTTCTCTTGCTAGGAGATGCCGGAGGGCCAAAGACGAAGATGAACGAAGTCACCGAAAGTTTCACAGTCAACTTAGATGGTAGGTTCCTGGTTCACTCCGTCCCACCCCGTGAGCTACCGGAGCCTGCGCGGCGGGTTGGAGGAAGGCAATTGCCACGCTCGGCTGCGGCTGCGGCAGGGTGCCTGGATTTACGAGCCGGCCGCGTGGTGGGGCTTGGCTGGCCTCCCTTCCCCAGGTCGGTTATAAATAAGGCCCGCGTAAACGCCTTTGTCCTGGGCAGCTTCTCTCTGCCCTCTCGGGATTAATGTCTGTGAGGCAAGAACTACCCCGCTTCTGCCAAATCTGATTTTCCTCTCGCCCCCGGCGTGGTTTGTGGCTCCCATCCAGCAGCAGTTCACAATCAGGTCCGCATCCCTGGTTCATAACCAGGGTCAGGTGCCGCGCACAACGCACGGTGGTTGTGATTGGCGTCTCTTTAGGAACAGCTCAGGCGGTACTTTAGTGGACTAGAAGAACCGGGGTTGCCTGGGAGGTAAGGATTAAAAATAAATGCAAAGTCCTGTACACACAGGCCAGGCAGGGAAGACCTGGTCCCTCTCCAAGTGTCCGCTCCTCCTGAGCGGAGGATACCCTGGTTCTACTATGATAGGTTTTTTTTTTTGTGTGTGTTTGTTTTTAAATAGCTCCCGTTCAGTTTTGACGATCCCTACATGTGGAACTGGAGTGTGCACTCGTTTCTGTGTGGCTTTCATTTTGGGAAACATCCAGGGGGCTTCCTGACCCAGCGTTTCTTCATCCCCTCCCAGGAGGTGACCTCAGGATCCGCAGGGGCATTCAGGGTATCAAAGCTGCAGGCCCTACCCAGGCTCCCAGTGGCGCCGCAGCAGCCCCCAGCCTTACCCTACTTGGAGTAGGCCCTGCCTCGCCCTTGTTGCTGAAGCTGAGGGGAACCAGGGCCTTTTCTAGCTCCTACCATGGCCTGACTTCCTCCTGCCCTCATGAATGGCCCTCTCTATCCTACCCACCGTCGAAGGAGACCTTCCAGCTTCCACAGGGACCAAAAAGAAGCCTTAGAGGCTGGTGATGAAACCGGAGGGTATAAGACTTGCCTAGCTTGCATTAAACTCTAGGTCTAGGTCTGAAATCTCTCTCTCTCTCTCTCTCTCTCTCTCTCTCTCTCTCTCTCTCTCTCTCTCACACACACACACACACACACACATACACTCAGAGAGAGAGAGCCTTCTTCCACTTAAAGCTCAGCTTTATCTGAGACATGGCTCAGCATGTAAGAGCATTGGTTGCTTGTGAAGAAGACCCAGGCCCACGTTTGGTTCCCAAGTTTGGTGGCTCACAACTGTTTGTAAGGCTAGTTCCAAAGGCTCTGACACCCTCTTCTGACTTGTTTAGACATTAGGCACACGCAATAAATCTTTTTTTTAAAATCAGCTTCATCAGGGTATTGTCACCTTCTGTCACTGAAACGTGTTCCTGGGAGGGAGAAGGAAAGTGCACTGTGGATCCTGCTGACTTGAATAAATCAGTTCTTTTCTGGACATGTCATGTGTACACGTGTAAATGTCCCTGTTTTCATTTTTCTGTCTCCTTTCTTTCCCGTGCCCTCAATGTGGTGTGTAGAGGCTGTGATCGAATAACCACACAATGCTGCTGCTGGCACCTGCAGACCCCTGGCCCCTTGACTTTCTCTGCCTGCCTCAGACCCTTTGCCTGCTGGGGTGAACTGAGCCAAACAACTTGTTTTCCTGTGCCTGCAGCTGCTCTGAGCACGAGACGTTGATGGCAGGAGAGTGGTTTCTGGTGGGCCTGTGACTGAAAGATCCTGTGATCTGGGGTGTGGCCAGAGCCCTATATAAGCTGCCCCTGAGCACAATAAAGATGGCCTTCTTGTATCAAGGATGACCCATGTCCCTGTGTCTCTATCTGTCTGTGTGCATGTGTTTTTAAGTCTCCAGCTTAGTTGCCCGAGGCTCAGGTACAGTGAGATCGGGAACCAGGGAACCCTGAGAGATTGCCCTTGGGAATGGTAAAGCTGGATTGAAGATGGGTATGTGTCTATATGTGTTTTTTAAAGAATGGAAGAGGTGCTGGAGAGATGGCTCAGAGGTTAAGAACACTGACTGTTCTTCCAGAAGTTCTGAGTTCAGTTCCCAGCAACCACATGATGGCTCACAATCATCTGTTATAAGATCTGGTGCCCTCTTCTGACTTGCAGGGACACATGCAAGTAGAATGCTGTATACATAATTAATAAATAAAATCTTTAAAAAAAATGGAAGAAAAGAGTAAGTTTTTAAAGAGACAGAGTATAGACAGACAGATCAAAAGGAGAAAAGATGGAATGTATACAGATGTATGTTATTGTGTTGTCTTTTGGTTGGTTGACTGGAGAAAGACATTTGATTCTGGCAACTGCTAAGAAAAGTATCTTGACTTTAAAATATGGGTCTAAGGATATGTTGCTTTGGAAAAGAGGTTCTGCTTTTGTTTCCACAGAGGATGAGAACCTGTGGAATCATCCAGACTGGTGTGGTTTGATGGACCAAGACCCCCTGAAATGTCATTGTGAATACTCCCAAGGATATGTTGCCCAGTAAACAGCAGGAAGTAGTTTACAGAGAAAACTGATGCCCAAATTCCCTAAATGATTGTTGATTGGAGGAAGTGGGGCTCGGGAGCCTGTCCACCATTGAGGGCCCAAGGAGTGGAGGGAGCTCAGGTGCCTTCTGCACTTCCCGAATGCGAGCCTGCTTCCTGGAGTCCCTGCAAGCAAAGAGAGGTGGCCGCCGGAACTGAGCTTGGTGAGGGCAGCAGACTGCTGTGAATGCTCACAGAGAGCCCAGAAGGCAGCATCAGGGCGAGGAGGTGGCGGTTCCCGGCTCTGCTCACCCAGGAGTCTGCGGCGCGAGCGGCAGGCTTCCCCACAGGACCTGAACCCACGCAGTAGCCATGGAAGGTCCCCAAGCCTGCCTGCCACCCCTGCTGGTTATGGTGGAGCCTGCCTGTATGATTTGTAAGCTATGGGGTCAGTTCAGACCACTGAACCTGTGCAGCATACATTAGCAGACCAGGACTTTAGCCCTGGTCAGGGGCTGGGCGGAGCTCCTCGGGGGGCATCCACAGGCTTCTGCTGAAGAAGGGTTGACTATGGGGCGTGGCGGGGACGGAACAGGTTGGAAAATTTATTCTGAGGGCCACTGTTGAGCCATAAGTTGCAATTCCCATCAAATGGAGAGAAACTAGGCCAGTGTGGGTGGAACAGTGGCCCCTATCAGAAGAAAAGTTACTGGCTGCTCAGCAGCTTGTGCAAGAACAGTTAGCTGCTGGGCATATAGTTCCATCCTCTTCCCTTGGAATACCCCCATATTTGTTATCAAAAAGAACTCTGGCAGTTGGCGACTGTTGCAGGTCCTTAGGCAGGTTAACCAATGTATGGAAATTATGGGATCATTACAGCCAGGATTGCCAACACCTGTGGCTATTCCTAAGGATTACCAAATGGTGGTGATTGACCTCAAGGACTACTTTTTAACTATTCCTTTGCATCCTGAGGACTCACCCAAATTTGCTTTCAATGTTCCTTTTATTAATTTCAGAGAGCCGCACCAAAGGTATCAATGGGTCGTGTTGCCCCAGGGCATGGCCAGTTATGTTTCCAGAGCTTTCCGGCCCCTAAGGGAGCAACATCCCCAGCTATGTGTCCTTCATTACATGGATGATATTCTTATTGCAGCCTCAAAGAAACGTGATTTGCCTGCAGGGTTGCAGAGACTTTATGAGGGACTGCAATGGTCTGGTTTAGT
Organism: Ondatra zibethicus; assembly: GCA_004026605.1. NCBI lineage: Eukaryota > Metazoa > Chordata > Mammalia > Rodentia > Cricetidae > Ondatra > Ondatra zibethicus. The sequence goes on along the minus strand of PVIU01002442.1, from coordinate 12,535 downwards.
TGTTGCCCCTGAGAAAATGCAAACTATGTTTCCTTTTCAGTATTTGGGCCATCAGCTCCTACAGACTGGAGTTCAGCCACAAAAAAAACACTCTTAGAATAGATCACCTCTGCACTCTTAATGACTTTCAATAGCTTTTGGGAGACATTAATTAGATTAGACCATCAATGGGATTAACAACAGGAGAATTAAAACCCTTATTTGAAATTTTAAGAGATGACTCAAACCCCACATCTCCCAGGCTACTGACCACCTGAAGGCAGTGGATGTCTTAGATTAGTCGAACAGTGGTTAACAGAAGCCCATCTGAATTATATTGGTTATCGCCAGCCTTTGCTTCTGCTGGTCTTTTGCACAGCACTGCAGTCTTTTGGCAAGAGGGACCTATTCTCTAGGTGCATGGATGAGCCTCTCCCAAAAAGGTTGTGCAGCCCTGTCATTTGGCTGTCCTGGAGGTGTTGTACACTGCCTACCTGGAAAGTCGTAGGACGTTTGGCAAAATCCCAGATAAAGTGATTGTTCTGTACAATAAGGAACAGCTTAACTGGCTCCAGTTATTTAGCCCAGAATGGACCATCTTTTTTTTGTTTGTTTGTTTTTGTTTTTTTGGTTTTTTTTTTTTTTTTTCGAGACAGGGTTTCTCTGTAGCTTTGGAGCCTGCCCTGGAACTAGCTCTTGTAGACCAGGCTGGACTCGAGCTCAGAGAGATCTGCCTGCCTCTGCCTCCCGAGTGCTGGGATTAAAGGCGTGTGCCACCACTGCCCGGCAAGAATGGACCATCTTTTTAACCACTCAATCTGCTAAATTTGACAACCATTATTCCCCTAATAAATTAGTAAATTTTTTTGAGGAACATCTGGTTTGCTTTCCTAAAATTATTTCGCTTGCTCCCCTAGATTGCGCCCTTAATGTATTTACAGATGGATCCTCTAATGCACGGCTGCTGTAGTCACAGCCCAGAAGACTGTTAGAGTGAAAGTACCCTACAAGTCTGCACAAATAGTAGAACTGGCTGCCATTCATTTAACTTTAGTTACCTTTCCAGCTGAACCTATGAACCTTTTTACTGATAGCATATATGTTGCTCAGGTTCTTCCCCCCTTGGAAATGGCAGGAAATACAACCAGTACCTCTGCAGTTCATGAATTGTTGACTAACATTCAATTACTTTTATGGAAGATCTCATAAGATTTATATTAGCCACCTTCTGGCACATTCTGGCTTACCTGGCCCTCTTAGTGAAGGCAGTGCACAGGTTGATCAAATAACCCAGGCTCTCTTAATCTCTCTGCCCCAGGATTCCTTGGTCTCTGCCCAGTGGGCTTATGATAAATTCCATTTTAATGTTACTTCTTTGAGGCTCACGTATAAAATTTCTAAGGAACAAGCTCTTCAGATTGTCAAAGCAAGTCCTTTGTGTGCAGAACTTGCTCCTGTTCCTCATCTGGGAGTTAACCCTCGGGGTCTTTTGTCCAATCATATCTGGCAGATGGATGTTACTCATGTGGGTATCTTTTGGGATTTGTGCATGTTTCTGTGGATACTTATTCATGCTCTTTGCCTCCGCTCACTCAGGAGAAAAGGTGAAGGATGTAAAAAGCCATTGCCTCCAAGCTTTTGCCTACATGGGGGCCCCAAAATTGATTAAAATGGACAATGGACCAGCTTATAGCAATAAAGGCTTTCAATTATTCTGTGACAATTATGGCAACCTTCATAAGACAGGAATTCCTTACAATCCCCAGGGACAAGCTATAGTGGAATGGGTTCACCAAACTCTCAAAGGCTATATTTATAAAACAAAAAGGGGAGCCTAGTACTCCCCCAGAAATTCTTTCTAATATTCTCTCTATATTAAGTTTTCTAACAATTGAATCACATACTCAAACATCGGCTGCTCAGAGGCACTGGCAGCCCCGTGGCTCTACTCATCCAATGGTACAGTGGAAGGATGTGTTGACTGGAGCATGGAAGGGGCCTGATCCAGTTCTCACTTGGGCGTGGAAGTGTATGTGTGTTTCCGTAGGATACTGAAAGCCCCATTTGGATTCCTGAACGGCCTGTGCATCCTATAGACGGTTCTCCTGACCATCAGCTATGGCCAACAGGTACGATGGGCCCTGGTCAGGAATCCGCCAGTGCTGATGCCAGTAGGCCTGGATAATCCCATGTGGCCGTACTTCCTTTCCACTGATTGGGCTATGGGACAACCAGCCATTTCCATTGATTGGAGACATAATAATGTTACTGGTATGTGGAAACTATCTGGCAGTTTGTGTTTTATTTTGCTGAATTTTCCTTCTCCTTGTGCTAAATGTTGGCCTGGTACTACGATTTATGGCCAGAGCACATTATTCATTATGGTGATAGGAACCGTGATCACTTTGCAAGAATGTTAGCAAGGATTCTCCTTCAGGAGTTCGTTTCCGGAATCCAGCCCAGTGGGGTGTAGTGTCTACCTTCATGGGATGGTATCTCTGTGGACTTCGTGCCTGTTTAAATTTTGGACCCTTGGCTGTGCATGATTCTACCTTGTTTAATAGAAAACAAGATGGAAAACCAGAGCCAAAATAGGGCTTTTCATGTGGCTGTCTGTGGCTAATTATACCTTGAATGATTCTGCCCTTAACTGTTCCCTTATAAATAATTCTAATCTGTGCTCTTTAATGAAGCTCAACAAACCCACTGGATCAGAGTGATCTTTTGTGGAATCATACCTCGGTTTGTCTCCAGGACCTTAGGAGAAGGGTAGACATTGCTTTTGTCTCCCCCGTGGAAGATATTTTAGTAACACCTAGTAATCAGGGTGGGAGCAACTGAGAAAGTGTTTGGGAAGAGCAAAGGTGTTTGTTGTCCCTGATACAGGGAATGGGACAAACAGATAAAGTTGAGTCAGGGTGCGGGAGGGAGATGTCTTGTTTGCAGAGGAAATTTTGACATGGGGATTTATCCCTACAGGGTTTGTGGAGCAGTGGCCATGGACACTAGGGCAGGGCTGTCGGGGAAAATCCGGGCTGGCAGTCAGCTTCTAGGTGGTGTGGAGTGGCTCCCCTGCCTGATGGGTGGGAGCCCCGGAAGGTCTAGCGCAGCTGTTAAAAGCCCTGGGAGCCTATAAGTAATCTATTAGGGTCGAGGTGTCAGATGATGGCCTGCTTTTTTTTTTTTTTTTTTTTTTTTTTTTTTTTTTTTTTTTTTTTTTTTTTTTTTTTTTTTTTTTGTGGCTAGGGGGCCAAAAGGTGAAGAGGGTCCAGGTAGTATAGCGCTCACCCTTGAGTGTTTTGTCCGTTTGGAGACTCGGTTAAGAGACACATGCATGCCTGCACCTGAAGCAAACATGGGGGGCGGGGGCAGTTGCAAAGCCTGGGGAAGTTCTAAAACCCTGCACCTGTAACTGGGAGAGGTCGCAGGTCAGCACAGGTGTTCGCAGAGGCCATAAGGTGGTTTTGGGAAATCTCAGTGCTAGAAATGGGTTCTCTCCTGAGGAGGGTTGTTTGTTACAGAAGCCCTAGAGGCCACTAAGACAACGATGTCTACAGTCACGGTCACAATTGTTGGTTGCATTCCGGAGCTGACGGTGAGACTCTGTTGTTGAGGCTTAGAGAAGTACCCAGGGTGGGCCTGAAGTGTCCCCTCCCAGTGAGCAAACTCTGGTAGTGCCAGAAGTTGCTGCAACTATGCTGGGGAAGAATGAAGGTTTAAAGACATATCCAGCTGTGGGTCGGGCGTTTCTTCGCAGTGGAAGTGCCAGCTAGAGCAACCGTGTGCGCATGTGCACGGTTACTGTCGGAACCAGTTTTCTGACTGGACTTAAGACTCGCTTGCTTGCGCCACAGGAGGTAAATGACATCTGGCACAGGGAAATTAGGCAAAACCCTGTGACCAGGAAGTCAGGCTCCAGTGGAGAAACAACTGCTATTGATTGGGTAAGTGATGTACCAGCATAAGCGCTTCTCACATGTATGTTTACAATCATAGGTTATTACCCGTGCCCCTCGGGACATCTTCCCATCTGTTTTTATCCATTTCCTCATCCGTGTTTTGTAATAGAGGGGGAGAAAAAACAACCCCAAGACTTGCCAACAGCCGTGCTCTGGAGGCAGGCATGATGAGGGCACACGACGGTTCAGGATCCCAGCTGAGTTGGAGAACAGTCGGACATTTATGTCACCCCTCCAAGGCTCGGGGACCCTTGTGGAAGAAGGGGGCGGAAAGAATGTAGGAGCTGGGAGGGGTGTAGAGTGTTGTGACTGTCATGGGAGACAAGCAACTTCGGGCGTTCAGTGCTGTGCCCCATTGCAAAAGGTCATCCTAGCTGGGCTTGGTGGCCCATTTTCATCCTCACAGCAGGGTGGAGAGGGCTTGGAACTGTCACCTGAGTATCGGTCACTCCCTACCACCTGTCCTATGCAATTCTGTCCTAATCGCACATGGCCTGGAGGAGGAGCTGGAGTAGTCAGTCAGTCAGGAAGATTGGGGTGTTGGGGAAGTCCTAATGCCTGCCGGGAAAGGCTTTCCAGTTGCAGCCTGTTGGGCCGGGAGAACCATACCCCTGTGGGAAATCCCTTTGTTTTGTTAGGGAAACCCAACAAACACAGTGGCTCCCTAGGGTGAACTTTGGTGGAGTCATGCCTTGGTTTGTCCTTGGGATCTTAGGAAGGGGAGGAATAGAAATTCTGTGTGAAGGACTTTTAGCACAAACAACTGTGTCCTTCGGTTGCCTCATACTAACTTGGATCCCCTAGGATGTCCTTGCTGGGCCTGGTGGCCTCAATGATCAGCTACCTGCTATACTTTCTTCTACCTCTCTCTCTCTCTCTTTTTTTTTAAATGGGTCTCATGTAGCCTGGTTGGCCTCCAACTCTATATTCTTTATGTAGAAAAGGAAAACACTGAACTCCAGATATTCAAAGTACCACCCATGTGCTGGCATTACAGGCGTGCACCATGGGGCCTGTTTTTCTTAGTGTCTCTGCTGGGCAGTTTTTGACTAGAGCCAGAGTCATCTGGGAAAAGGAACTTCAAGTAAAAAAAGTCCTCCATCAGATTGGCCTGTAGGCAAGAGTGTGGGGCATTTTCTTTCATTGATGATTGATGTGGGAGGGTCCAGCCCACCGTGGGCAGTACCACCCCTGGGGTACGTGGTCCTGGGTTGTAAGAAAAAATAAGTTGAGCTGGGTGTGGTGGTACTTGCTTTAATGCCAGTTCTCAGGAGACAGAGGCAGGTGGATCTCTGTGAGTTTGAGGCCAGCCAGCAGATAGATAAACCAGTAAGCAGCCTCTTTCATGGTTCTGCTTTGGTTACTGCCCATATATGTTCCTGCCCTGGCTCTACTCCATGACAGACTTTAGCCTGGAAGAGGTAATGAACTCTTTCCTTCCCAAGTTGATTTCTGGACATAGTTTTAATGCAGAAACAGATAGCAACCTGGGACAGCGTCCATTGTGGGACATTTGTACACTGTGTGAAGGTGCATTGCTGTGACTGATGTAATAAAAAGCTAAATGGCCGATAGGCAGGCAGTATAGGAAGGACTTCTGTGCAGAGAGAGAACTCTGGGAAGAAGAAGGGGGTTACCAGCCAGATGAGGAGAAAGTAGCATGAGCAGTATGGAGGGAGAGAGGAGGTAAGGAGGCAAGTGACAGAATGTAGATTAAAATAAATGGGTTAATTTAAGCTATAAGAGCTAGTGGGACAAGCCTAAGCTAAAGTTGAGCTTTCATAATTAACAAGTCTCTGTGTCATGATTTGGGAGTTGGCATTCCAAGAATGCCTACTACATATGGCATCCAATGTGGAGGCTTGAATATCAAAACATAGGGTCTGAGAAAGCTAAGAAAAGTTCTGGACAAGGAGCCAGATGTGGTTTCCTAGTCTACAGTGTCCCAGGCAGGCCAGATCTTGGCATACAGAGGTATGGCTACTGGCTGCGGCCTGCAGGCTGGAGTCAGCTGTCAGCTGTCAGCTGTCAGCACCGTGCTCTAAGCTGTGACATGGCAGCTGACAGAGCAGTTTAAGATTTCTCTCACGTAGTCAGAAAATGCTGCAGGCACTCAGTAAAGCCAGGTACAGGCAGAAAACTTCTAAAAAGGTACAGTGTGTTTAAAAATGTGCTTAGATGCTGAAAGAAAAGAAAATGGGTGTAGACAATCATAATAAATAGCTTAAAAATAACAGTAAAGTCTTTAAAGAGGGAGTAAAATAATACAAAAAATAAGCCACATAAAGATGGAAAATATGGTGCTTTGCTGACTTTGACTTTTTTATTTTTTTAAGAATATTTATTGGGGCTAGAGAGATGGCTCAGAGGTTAAGAGAACTGACTGATGTTCCAGAGGTCCTGAGTTCAATTCCCAGCAACCACATGATGACTCACACCCATCTATAATGAGATCTGGTGCCCAGAACACTATATACATAATAAATAAATTAAAAAAAGAATACTTATTTATTATGTATACAATATTATTCTGTCTGCGTGTATGCCTGCAGGCCAGAAGAGGGCACCAGACCTCATTACAGATGGCTGTGAGCCACCATGTGGTTGCTAGGAATTGAACCCAGGACCTTTGGAAGAGCAGGCATTGCTCTTAACCGCTGAGCCATCTCTGCAGCCCAGACTTTGACTTTTTTAAATGCTGTTGAGTGAATGGCAGCTGCTGAGAGACACTGGATTATGAAAAGGACTGCTGAATTAAACTATCCTATATACTTTAGCGATGTCTTTGCTTCAGAATGGAAGTCAAAAAATGTGTTGCATGGGGGAAGAGGTTGTACTTTGTTTCCACAGAAAATGAAAAGCTATGAATTCCTTCAGAGTTAATCAAGATTAGATTCGACTAGGGGAGACCTCCTAAGTCTTTGCCACACCCACAGTGGTGTCGCCTGTGTGACAACGATGCCTCTGGTCCAGAGGACACAGGCTGGGGGGTTCGTGCCATTCGTGGATAGGCCTCCGGCAGTTCCTTAGCAATCAGCTCAGGTCATGAACTCGAATGAAAGATTACGTACTCACCGCTGTCATAGATGGTTAGCTGCCTCTGCTATTCTTTCCTGTTTCCTGCTAATGTTCTTTGCTATACTTGCCAAAACGTATAATTTTACCAGAGAACCCCTTGACGTTCCTGGGATTGATAATTCTGATAATGATACTAATACAGTGCTCAAGATACCTCCAGTATTTCAAGCCCTTGTGCAAATTCTGGATGATAGCAAAAAGAGATCAGTGGGGAGGTATTATAGATGAGTTACAGCAGCAGGAACTTTTCCTAAATAGGACTGATGATTTGGGAGAAACATAGGTTAAGATCCAGATGTTGTTAGGAAACCACCATTCTGGGAATAAAGAAACTAGGAAAAAATCCCTTGCAAGATTGAGTATTCCAACACATAAGGCTCATGGGTTAATAAAGTTTAGGATAGGGGATATATGGTGGGAACCACCCAGGAGTACAACTGAGTCACCAGATGACCCCATTCCATACACAAGAAGATATGAGGATGATAGTCCTAATTATATGATATTTGAGGTACAAAAGCAGAATTATTTAGCTCTACTATTTTTGGACAGGCTTGCTAGATCCCAACCCCCATGGTGTTTGCTACATGAGAAAGTACAAAAAGTTTATTTCAGCAGATGCAGAGAGTCACTAGAGGAGATAAAGAAAGGGTGAGAAAAAAAAAAGGGCCATGATAGCAAATGTTAGACAGAAACTTTCTATTCCTGGATAAAATGAAACTACTTGTTTGAGGTTTATGTTCCCAAGGATAAGAGTTCTCCTACCAAGGACGTGCTCATCGCTGATGTGACTAAAAGAAGCTTTCATACTGTGCCAAGTAATGACACGTGACCTTCTGGTTTGTTCTTTGTTTGAATACTATATAATGACAACACGAATTCAGTAAAGTTGCAGCAGATTCCAACCACTCTCTTGTGTGTTGTGTCTGTCTGTCATTCACCGAACTTGTGCCTTCCTGGTACCAAGACCCTGATTCTCCCATGGTCTGAGGGGCTCCCCTGAGCCGGTCCGTGGCAGTCTTGGCTACAAACTTTAAAAAAAGAAAAAAAAAAGAAAAGGAAAAAGTACAGGACAGATGATGTCCAGCTGAACCTTTGACTGAGAGGAGATGAGTCATGATCGATCTTGTTGGCTATGGGGCCCTATGATTCATTACAGAATATCCTTTCCTACGGAATGGATAGAGATTTATACTACAATTTGGTTATACAGTCCATACAAAATTATAGTTAACAGATGCCTTTTACCTGCTCAAACACAACACAGTCATCTTTAACTGACTTGTGCACACAGTATATTCCAGACTTCTGTTAATACAGATATGTTACCATTAAAAGGACCAAACATCAATAAAAACAAGTAGCCTGGGTGATCCAGCCTCACAGATTGCCTCTATTGCAGTTTTCTCAAAATTCTACATCTAGAACATCTTCAAAGCTGCTAACTGAGAAGGTGCAGCCTCCCAGACTACTCTCGCCAGGACTTCAGATAAGGCCTGAACTTTCCCATTACACAAAGACTGGACAACAGCTCTCTCAGGACTTGACCATTATCCCAATTTTCTCAGAGTACCCTAAAGATGTCATTACCCCCCAGACAGCAGGAAGCAGTCTAGAGAATATGGTGCTCACATTCCCAAGAGGTGGGGGTGGTGGGTTTTGTTCAGTGGTTTATGAATGTTTGTATCATTCAGGAGGGTTGATTGCAAATTGTTACTGGTCATGGAAAGGGAGGAAACTAAGCAAGGGAGGTTGGATTTAAGAATCTCTTTCTAGAAAAAAAGGGGGATATGGAAACGATAGCAAAAAAAGGGTAGATTATTGAATCTACTTTAAAAAGCAACTAATAATCTCAAATTGGTATGGATTTTGGTGTATTGATAGATGTAAGGTTATTTTTGTTAGAACATACTCTATATATGTTCCTACTCTTGTTTAAGATGTTTTTGGATACTGATACCAATCTGAGGTTATTTTGTTATACTGTATGTTTCTACTCTTGTTTAAGGTTTGTATTTATGCAGCTCATTTAAAAATGTAATGTATAATTAAGAGATACAGGCTAGTAGTTAAGTCATCTATAATAATCAAACTTGTAGTCATGTTAGGTATGTTATGATAGGTGGTCTTCAAACACTTCAGAGACCTACAGAATATGGCATTTAAGATGTTTTACTAACAGAAGGCTTTTCATGACAGTAAGACACGTCTGTTCCTAGCAGCACCAGTTTACTTCAAAAAAAGGATAATGGGCATCACAGAACCTCCATATGGAGTTTGCTTTTAGTGTAGCAAAACTACCACTGAGCAAAGAAATTGTCCTTGACCTGACAGCTGACAGAATGCTGTTCAAACTGGACAAGAAGGACACAAAAGAAGGTAATTGCCAAACTTTTCTAAGACAGAGTAGGAAAGTCCTTCAAAATTCCTGCTTCACAGAAAAGTCTTTCAAATAATCTAGGCTCATAGGCTAAAGATGGATACCTCAACATTACAGAGGAACTTTGGGTGACTGTCCAGGCAGACAGCTGCTTCTGTCATTTCTATAGTTTTGAAAAATGTTTGCTCTCCATTTCCTGTTTACTTAGGTAATATTATTTCCTTCTCAGGTCTCTGATGAGTTGAAGACTAGACAGTTTTAGTTACAGTTTTTCTTGTTACCAAATTCAGAAAAGAAACTTCACAAGAGAGGTATAAAGCATATAAGGCTGGGAATCATAAAAGCTTAAATTATTTATCTAAGAAAATGCTTTCAAGGTCTAAAAAGATAGTTTACAGTTGGTAATACAAGTTAGGGTAGAAAGTAAATAGGCACAAAACTTTGGACTTACCAATGTAAGAAAGATAATATAGAATGTTCTTCAAATTTGCTGAATACATATGGACTAAACATTGTGAATGTAATTCTTACTTAATAATTGTTCTTATTGTATATAGTTTTACTATGTTAGAGATAAAACCTTTCCTTTCTTATTATTTTTTTCTCAAGACAGGTTTTCTCTGTGTAACAGTCCTAGCTGTCCTGGAACTGTCTCTGTAGAGCAGGCTGGCCTTGAACTCACAGAAATCTGCCTGCCTCTGCCTCATGCTGGGATTAAAAGTGTGCACCACCACCGCCTGGCAAAACCTTTCCTTTTAATTTGGACAAAAAGGGAAAAATGTTGTGGGATATTTGTGTACTGTGTGAAAATGTATTGCTATGATTGTAATAAAAAGCTGACTGACCAATAGCTAGGCAGGACTTCTGGGCAGAGAGAGAACTCTGGGAAGGTAAGGGGGAGTTGCCAGCCAGATGTAGAGGAAGCAGCATAGGCAGTCTGGAGGTGAGGAAATAATGAGCCGTGTGACAGAATGTAGAATAAATTTAAATTATGAGAGCTAGTGGGGCAATCCTAAGCTAGGGCAGAACTTTGATAATTAATAATAAGTCCTTGTGTCTTGATTTGGGTGGTGGTCCAAGGAAGTCAGCTACAGTCCATTCTGATTTTTGGCCTGTTTTAAAAGTGGATTGGTTGGTTTCTTGTTGAGTTTTAAGAACTTTATATATTTTGGATGTGTATGAGTGCAGATGCCTGTGGAGGCTAGAAGAGTGGGCATCAGATCCTCTGGAGCTGGAGTTACAGTGTGAGCCACCCAAGATTGATGCTGGGAACTGAACTCACAGCAAGTGCTCGTAACTGCTGAGTCATCTCTCCACCCTTCACATTTTTTTTTTTTTTGCGTATGTTTTAATGAAGTCTAACCTGGCAAGTTTTCTAATATGAGTTGCTACTTGTATTATGTCTAAAACAATCTCTCCAGGCCTAACTGTATCTAGACTTTTCTCCCATGTTGTCTAAGAGTTTTATGGTCTTGTGTTTAATTTGTGTGTGTGTCATGGGGCAGGTATGAAAGGTCAGAAGAGGTCAACTTTCAGGAATCTGTTTTCTCCTTTCGCTGTTTGGGCTCCTGTGGTTGAACTGGGGTCATCAGGCTTGGAGGAAAGCAACAGGCTGTCTCCTGCCTTAATTTCTGTTTTATATTGACACTGATGCCGTTTGAGTTGAATCTGTTGTTAGTTGATTTTTTTTTAAAGATTATAAACTGATTGGCCTATTAGCTCAGGCTTATTAGCTCTTACAGCTTCTATTAACCCATTATTCTTATCTATGTTAGCCACATGGCTCAGTACCTTTTTCAGCGGGGCAGGTCACATACTGCTTCTTCGGTGGTCTGGGCAGGATCTTATTTGATCTTTCAAGAGAGTTTCTCTGTGTAGCTCTGGCTGTTCAAGAACTCATTTTATAGACCACGTTGGCCTCTAACTCACAGACTTACCTGTATCTGCTTCCAGAGCTGAGATTAAAGGTGTGTGCCACCACTGCCTGGCAATGTGTTTGTTTTCTGAGACAAGGTTTCACTGTGTAGCCCTGGCTTGTGTGGAACTCAGAAGTCTGCCTGTTGAGTGCTGGGACTAAAGGTATGCACCACCACAGTTGAATTTATTAAAGCTGTAAATTCTGGTTTCAATTCATTAATCTGTGTGTGGCTGTCTAGTCTTTTCTAAATGAAGCACTGAAAGAATTTCATTTTCTTTCATCGTTTTTTGGCAAAGAGCATTTATCCAGTGAATTCAACTGTGTTTTCATTCTGTCTCACTTATCTATTCTCTCAGCTGCTCTGGGGTCTTAGTAAACCTCAAGCCTGGATGGCATTGGTACTCTCACTGGATTCTTCAATACTGTGTGGAATATTCTCATCTGTTTTTCAGGAGGGGGGGGCTGGTATTTCCTTGTAATTTAAAAGTTAGCTTATTTATGGGCACTTGAGACAACGTAGTGAAATTTTGATTGAGACTGTACTGACTGTAATTCAAGTTGGAATGAAGGACATTTTAACAATATCCATGAACATGGGATATCTCTTTGTTTGGGTCTCTAACTTGTTTCATTGAAGTTTTGTAGTTTTTTTCATGTCTTTTACATATTTTATTAGATTTCTACTTATTTAACTCTAAGTGGTGGTAGTGTGACTTTTTAAAAAAAATGGCAACTTTTTTCAATATAATTTTTAAAAATTTATTTTACTTTACAAGCACTGTTTTCCCTATGTATACGATTGTGTGAGGGTGTTAGATCCACTGAAACTGGAGTTACAGACAATTGTTAGCTGCCATGTGGGTGAAGGTAACTGAACCCAGGTACTCTGGAATAGCATTCAGTACTTTTAACTGCTGAGCCATCTTTCCAGCCCCCAACATAAGCTTTTTTTTCTTTTCTTTTCTTTCTTTCTTTCTTTCCTTTTTTTCTTTTGTCTTTTTATGCATGGAGCCATTGCACAGAAAATCTGATAACTATACAGACTCTGTCGGCAGGAACCAACTGTTTTGATGTATGTGACCATCTATGGTTGCATTTACAGACTCTGTCGGCAGGAACCAACTGTTCTGATGTATGTGACCGTCTATGGTTGCATTTACAGACTCTGTCGGCAGGAACCAACTGTTCTGATGTATGTGACCGTCTATGGTTGCATTTACA